>KL258240.1:20310-43083 GCA_000699545.1 Podiceps cristatus
TAGACAGTTTTATCCTACACTAGCACTTGCCCTGGAAGCCACTGTCTCAAGCTGTAACAAAGATTTATGTGAGGTGTTGGAGATATTTCTATAATCCTCAGTCACAGAGGATTAACTCAGATGTTAACTTGCACCAGCTTTTTTTCTTCTGGTTTACTGGGTGCTTCTTGCCACCTGATAGGCATGGGCTGAGTGCAAAATGCACACACAGCAAAACAAACCCATCAGCCTTCCCTGCCTGGTCACGGAGGAATTACCATGGCTGCACAAAGCATGCATGCAGGGAGCCAGCACAGGAGCATGGCAGGCAGCAAACACTCAAAAGGGCCCGAACTCATTGTCATCTCCTGAGTGGTCCCTTTGGGAATCCAACCGATGGTGAAGGCAGATTGCCACAAGGATGGTAATCCACTTGTTAGGAACTCATCTCTGTAAAAGTAAAAATCTTTTCTTTACAAAGCCAACCTTGGGAAATCAGGGGAATGATCCTGGCATGGATGAAGCTGAGAGAAAGAGAGAGCAGATGCAACAAAGACGAATGGAGTAGCAAGCGTTACACAAGTGCCATATAGATCTGCCGTAGATAGAGAAGAACTGTTAGCAAAGATGGACTGGATGGATTTCAGCACTGGGGAGACCCTGGGGTTAAAAGGCCTTTCTCGTGTGGGAGATGACTTTGCAGAGACGAGCTATACGAATCCTCCAAGCCTGCAAGCTCTGGAGCAGGGCCTCTGGCAACACGCAGAACGAAGAGGTGCTCACCAGCCAAAGCATTTTCCCAGACATGCAATAACCCAGTTCAAACGCTCTCTGTGCTGGGCCAAAGGATGTTTTCATGTAGGGCACAGTGCCTCTTTTCGACTGCAGCGGTTCTCCGCGGTGTAGCCAATGCTTACAAAAGGCTCGTGAGCAGCGAGAGGTCACCTTCAGACGTCCTTCTCCAGGAAGTGGACGGAGTTGTTCTTCAGTTTCTTGCTTACCAGAAGAGTCCTCTGAACACTGAGCTATTGTATGCAAGGGGAGACGGCCACGGCTCCCATTGTGTTTTGTGACAAAAGGGTGGCTTGGACAAGATCTCCAGGAAAGAATCCATGGTTACAAACCCAGAGTGTGCTCAGGTACCTCTACAGCTCAGGGCTAAGTGTCTATATCTATTTGCAGGTTCCTACTACTCTCCTTGCCATTTTCTGCATGCTCACTTAGGTGATTGCTCCTTCTTGGCTTTGGTAAATCCCATTTGTACATGTCCAGCTCTCCCAGGCTCCGCACGGGACTCCAATCAGAGTGGATAGGGAAACGCATGAAGTAAAGCCTGAAATGCTCAACACTGCAGCATCTAAATCCCCTCACAGTCCTACCTCTATATCTATCTAGGTAATGCATTTCACCCAGGTAGCTAATAGATCATTACTTTTTTGGCTAGTTAATGGAGGAGCACTGAGGTCTTTCTATGCTGATATTGTCACATCCGCTGGGAAGAGGGGATTGGTAAACAGAGCTACAGAAAACTAACAGGTTTTAGAAAACCAGTGGGCATTTTTCCAGGCTCACAGTACCTCTTCGTAGCCCAAGAAAAATAGCAATGAAAATTGTGTCTTGTGAAAGGGAAGAAATTTCTGTAATTGATTTTCTGAGACTCAAATGGCTGAGCTAGAAGGAAAAAAATGAACTATCCTCATAACTGGACAAGTCAGAGTATGCAGGTAGTTTCTTATAAAAATGAAAGCTTTGATATAGTTGAAAGTGAATGTATTTTACTAGGAATATCTGTATTGCACTTTTGCATTACTGTGGTTTGAGGACAGTGCTGGCCTAAGTCTTTTCCATGGTTTAGAGCAGTAAAATCTCTTCTGCCCAAGCCTTGATCTCTGCCTAAAGGCTTATCAGCAGGAGTTTAAAACAGAAAGCAGAGAGGGAACTGTTGTAAAAGGCACGAAGAGCAATAGTAGAAATTCTCAAAAAAACCCATTGAGGCCCAGACGGCCCAGTTACATCAGCAGCAAAAGCCGATGTCTTTATGAATCATAACCATGGAGGAGTTCAGTCTCTACAGGCCTTACGCAGTCCCCTGTCAGCCTGTCAGATGCTGAACTATATTGAAAAGTCCGGAATCTAAATAGCTTTGAACAGCTGGTCAGTGAAGCTTGGCCTAAGGAATGGCTGAGTGAGGGCATCAAAGCCTCACCTACAAACTCCCACTAGACACTGCGTATTTTCCTTCTCCTTTGGATGTGCCAATACATATTCACATGCATGCACCAAATACCAAATACATACACAGAAAGAAAACAAACAAACAAGCACCCCCCCCCCCCGCAAGCAAAAACAAAACCAAAAAAACCCAACAAATAAACCCCAAAACCCCAAAAAACCAAAACCCAAACAAGATCCTTGAAAATTAGGCCCCATATTCTGGAGTCTTCACTCAGTCCAGCAAAGTGGGGCAGCCCCAAGTAACTAAGGCCTGGAAAAGATCTCAGGCTAGAGAAAAAACAGCAGTGTAAACAGCTGGCCCAAATTTTCTTAGAAAAGTTCCATTTTCATGCATCTGTACTGTGCAGGCTAAAGGCCAGTGCACCTGGGCTTCTTTGGCATCAGAGGGGCCGCAGCAGAAACTACGTAGTGTCTCGCATGTTCGCTTTGGATACTGCATGTGCACAGCTCCAGCTGCTGAACAAATCACGGGCATATTTAAAAAGGAGGCACAGGGGCAGGAAAGGTGAAGTTGAGGTCTTTATTATTATTATTATTATTATTTTTTAATGTTTTGTATCTATTTTGTCCTTGCACAATGATTAGCTTTGCCTGTAGGAACAGGCAACTGCTAAACTTGCTTCAAAGTTCTCAGTTCTCTTCTTGCAGTACTGGTTAAAGCAGCAAGACTACAGGATGGCAGAAATGAGTGACACCCAAAGCTCCAGTGAACTTTGTTGCCTTGCTTTCACATTGCGTGTGTGCCAGAAAAGGTTTGTACATCTGAGATGATAGCAGCTCCCTAAGCAGATTTTTACCTTGGGGAAGTGCCAAGCTGGATGTTACCGGCAGAAGAGATTGTATAACCCATCAGATCCCCAATCACAAAAGTCAAGTGGGTGAAGTCACTGGAACTTGTCCATGCCATGTACACTAAAACACCTGATTGTCTAGAAAGTCAGGTAAAACAACCTACAAAAAACCCCACAGAGACAGATATAACTAATAAGACAAGTAATTCAGGAGAAGTTGCAGGATCTTGCAGGATCTCAAAGAGCTGAACTGGCCAGACCATAAATCTAAGCAGAAGATTTCTAGCAAATAAGAATGGGCACACTTAAGGAGGGGAGAGGCTGAGGGGGCACTAGCTGGACCTTCTGTTGGACATGGCAATGGGAACACGTTTCCCAGGACAATGCAGCTGCTTGCTGGCCCCAATAGACCTCAGCAGAAAAAACTCATGCCACCCATTTTACGTGTTTGCCTGTGCAGTGGCAGCACCATCTGACCAGTAATCAGCAACTGAGGATCAGTGCTAAGGAACAGAGGGACCCTCACTTTGACAGTGAGGAAGAAGGGAAGGAGGACAGAGGGATCAGGGACTTTACAAGAGCAAGGGTATTAATTTGGCTGCTAGAGTGCAAATGCAGAGAGGAATGCAGGAATCAACGCTGAGAGATAGTTGTGAAACCTAGGAAGTTAAAATGCAGAGTGACAGTGACATCCAGTCCTGTGGAAAGGAAGGAGCTTCTCCCACTTCAGAAATGCACCATTGCAGAGCAACTGGAGGGCTAGAGAAGACACTGCAAGTCTCTCGCAGCCAGCCCCGCTGAGAACAGATGCCAGTGCCCGATCATCCTCCTCCAGCTCTAAGTTTCAAAGGCACTAGCTATGTTCCCCGTGTTTCACCCGTGTATTTGAGGATCAGGGAGGCATTTGGCCCCATTAACCTTTCAGTGGTATGAAAGCTGCAAAGCAGGAGGACAGCTGGAATTCTTCCTTCTGTACATACTGTTGCTGACCTATGGCAAAGCCATCAGAACGCACTGGCCTGTGGAGACGTGGTGAGGGCTGACCCAGTCGGCACTTGGAGAAATTGCTTAGGATAACTCCAGGAAGAGGATTTCTAGCCTGACCTTGCTGCTAGTATTTGCATTTTTGACGAGACTATGGTTTTGTTGTGCAAAACAACCGGCTGGGGGAGGAGATCAGGTGTGCCGGAGCCAACATCAGCCCGCGGTCGGCCTGTGCCCGGCTCTCGCCCTGCCATTGTGCTCCTGCACAGGCTGCCCTCCTCCAACAATACGGAGGGAACGTGGCGTGCCAGGCCAGAGCCATAAATCCCCCTGGAAGCGCCTCACCTGTGAAAGGAACTAGACCACATGTCCAGAGAAGGAATTTTCCAACCAGAAGCCCAATTACTGTTGTTATCCTGTAAGCACTTACAGAGAGAACAGAAACACAAGCTCCCTCAGGAGCTGCCTTCGCAGGTGCTTCAGTGTTTGGAAAAGTTGAACTGCAAGGGAAAAAGGAAATCAAACAAAACCAGTAGGAATTAAAGTTGGAAAAAAAACCCAAAAAGCAGCTCAGAACAATTCCAATCTACCCATTATTCGAATTGTCAAAATCCAGAACAGACGTGTTGACCCAGTTTTAGCAATGTAAAGTGAGACCTCCTTGGTTCAGTTGTCCAAACATAAGCAAGTGGTGCTCTCTGAGATGACCAGGGTATCCTGCCCTCCCTCGGCTGGCCTCTCTGGAAGGGGACAGGTTTCCCCCAGGTCCTGTGTTGGATCTGCCACCCCATGCAGATGTCTAGGGGCCATGAGGTGGCTGGACGGGTGCTGTGCACCCGTGCACACACAGGGAAATGGAGCAACAGAACCCATCCTCCAGGAACATTACTCCTGTGCACTAATGGAGAGGTGTGTGTGTCTTCAACACCCAGCGCTGGTGATGGAGGAGGAATCTCCCCTCAGAGGAGCGTTTCTTTTTCCAGGCACCGTAAAAGGATCCTTGGCAATTAACATACACTGTACACGGCCCTCTTAGAAAGCTAAAGACACTTCAGTTATTCCCTTCTTTAGTCACACGAGTGTAATCCCCCCAATACCTCATTCGTGGGCCTTGTAGACTCCGTGGGAAATATCACACCACCAACCAACCTTCTGCTATGTAATGACTTTGCCTCACCCTGGGACATAGCTCAGGTGGTGGCCTGGTCAGGCCTGGAAGCTCTGACATATCATGGCCACCTCAGCCCAGTCTAGTGGACTGAAGTCGTGGCAAGCAGTGAAGGGGCAGAGAGCAGCATGCCCATGCGGCAGGTGGAGAAAGGCCCCTGGACAAGCAGTTTTCCCCAACCACAGCCCACAGGGCACTTGCACTAGGGGCTACTCCTCCCCTGCCACAACCCTTCTGGGGTACGAAATGTCACAAGAAAGGTCTGCTGTTGTCTATTTTATCTTATTCTTGTTCACGGCCCCCAAGGGAGCATTAGCGCACTGCAATTGCTTTTCCCTGTTCTTCTGTCATCTGTCATGTTTCCATGACACGCTTGTCCTGAGGCCATCAGACCCAGCTGCCAGCCCTGAGGGCATCTCCACCTGGCTAAATAGAATGAGCAATGGAGAGAGGACGTTTTCAGAGGATGAGACATTTGGCTTTTACAGAGAAAGGGCATGCTCAGAAAACTGTAGCATTAGCTCTACTCACGGGCTGAAAATGCTTGCAGAGAGCAGTAGGAAGGCTGGGAAGAACCATGGGAAGGCAGGCTGAGCTTTGGCCCTGCTAGAGGGTGGCCGGCAGGTCTCTGTGTGGTTGTGCAGCTACAACAAACCATCAGCCCATCTCCGTGTAGCCAGCACATACAAACTAAACATGCTGAAGTCTACTGATTGCGGCTGTGTGCATGCTGTGACATTTCCAAGTCTTGTCCCCTTCCATCAGCATCTCAGACGATCCCATGTTTCAGCAGCAACTGCCGCTGTGGTGACATCTGATCCAAAGGCAAGGAGCTGCTGATTCCTCACCATTTCATTCTTGAAGGGACTGTCACTTTCCCTTCATCTGCAATCTGGAAGATTCCGTCTGAAGGAGTGCGTTCAGCAAGCAAGGGGCACAGAGCTTTTACAGTGGCCTCAAGAGAAAATGCTTTCCAGACCCAATGCTGCTCTTTATTCATGTGTCTGGTTCTTCTGAGCTAAGGAAGATGAGGATCCAAACCCTCACCCTTGCAAAACAGACTAAGAACTGAGGCCGGACCATCAGCATGCCAGGAGAGTGCTCCATGGGCTCGGAGTGTCATGACGAAAGTGGGTACCACCCTAAACCACGGCAGGTGGAGAGACCCAAACCTGCTGGTGTGGATAAAGCATGCTCCAAGGCCACCTAAAAACCATCTCTGGAGATCCAGCAGAGATCCAAGGGCTCAGCAGGCTCAGGAGTCCAGGCAGATGGAACTTCTCCCACAGGACAGCTGTGGGCACATGCAGGAGAAGATCCAATCTCTTGGACAATAAAAATGAGGTGCTCCCAGATTTCAGTTGTGTTCAGCATTAGACAACAGCCTGAGCAGAGAGCTGGGGTGTTTGGCAGCACAGTGCTGGACTAATTCCTGCACAAATCATGCTTCAAGCTCTGAAACTTCATTTGAATCTAGTCCCCGGCTATGGGTCTCTTCCTGCCTTGCTGCTTCTTGTGCTGGATGGTGACATATTGGTGCATTCCTTATCCTGCAAACGTTCTGCGTTACACAGGAATTCACTACTGTTATCAGAGGAAAAAATAAAGCTAACCAAAAAAAGACCTGCTACAAGAAGTATTTTGGTTTTGTAGGTGGCTGAAATGAGTAAATAAGGGGAATCTTCCAGCTGAGCTGTTCTTCTGTCTCAGGTGTGTGTGTACGCGCGCGCGTGTGCTTGCATCTGCATTTCTGCTCAAACTGTTGTCATCTTCACTAAATATTTTACTATGTTCAAAAGCATAATTTTTAAAGGGCTGTCAACAGTAGGAAACAACACATGGGGTTTTATTCCTCTGTTGCACTAGAAATAATTCACTTGTCAGATGCCACACCACTCTCCTGATCAGCTGGTTCTGTAAATAGAGAGAAACCACATCCTATGCACACAGAGAATCCCTGAGTCACCTCTCTCTATCTTCTGATTCATCTTCTCCATATTCAAGCAGCAACAACCTGGGGGGCCCTGGACTGGTTCTGCTGTCCAAGGATTTATGTCATCAGGCATAGGCAGCAGAATATAAAGCTTAGGAATATAATACTCTAGCAATGCCACTACTGTTCCTACCCAAGTGGTGCCTCAATAGACCATGCTGAGATGGTGAATATCCTCTTTTCAAGCCCTTTTGAGGTCCAGGTGGGTGTAAGGGACTCACACGAGCAGAGCAGTTGTGACCTTACACTGCCATCCTATAGTGAAGCCTGTGTCACAGGCACTGGCCCAGCACTGTGGCACTTGGTTAATAGGGGCTGGTGTATTTAACACAAACTTCAGCCTCATCTGTTGATCCTCTGCAGCAGCTCACCTCATCACAGGCATCTGCAGTCCCACAGGCACGTGCGGTGGCATTCCTCTCACCTAAGTGTAGGTAACTAAAGGGTAGGTCTCTACACCTAAGCCTAGTATCTGGGCTCCCAGGGTAGTTCAAGGGGTCAAGGGTCTACAGTCGTAGAGTCGTGACTATAGGTTGCATGGTCCATACAGACAGTGAAGTCAAGAGGACGGTGTCTTAACATCCACATACGGCTGGATGACTGCAGTCCTTTGACTACGATGGGACACAGAGTGTAAGTTCTTATTCTGCAGACATCTGATGCCATGGGAGTTGAACCCTACCCTCAGAAGTCCACAGACCCTACTTCTGGTGGTAGTCAGCTCTCCTACACTCTTTGAGGCACCAAATCCCCACAGTCCTGGCTGGGCCCAGCTAATTGGTGACATGGGGGTTATACCCATCAAGACAAAGTAAGCATGATCTAAACTGGGTGACATAGCAGTAGGGCCACACACGTTGCCTTCATCGCTGTGAAATGCCAGTCACAGGCTGACTGGCTACCATCCAACTCTAGCATGAAGCCTCAAAGTCCCTTCCTACCCTGTGCTCCTTACCAGTACCACTGCAGTACTCACGATCGGGAAGCAGGGGTGACAGTATGGGCAAGTTCCCCGCCTTTAGCAGCGCTCACCTCCTGACACACGCTGGTTACTCTCGTTTCTCCTCAGCTCCCACTCAGATCAGGGAAACTTGTCCCATTGATCTCGGTGGGCACCGGGTCAGACCTAATGCGCATTCTTGCAGAGCATCTGGTTTTGGCCCCAGGCTGGTTGCATGCGGAATGGGCATCACGATTTCCAGGTTTTGTAAAAGTTACTAATTAGATGCATATAGGGGCTTTGGGATTTCTTTGTCTGATGTGCATTGCATAAATGTCTGAGCATTATCATAAAGAGAAGAGTAAAGATCTACGTATAATTTATATTTTGCTCCTTTTCATCCTTGATGGTGGTAAGCAGCTGGCCACAAATTTAAGCTTATTCTCAGGTTGTCCCCCAAACCCCTTCTGTTGTTGTGTGACCAGGGTTTAAGTATGTGATTTTTAAGCATTGATGGATGAGTGGGGTCCCTTCTGCTGGCTTCAGGGGGGTTTGGATCAGGCCCTGCCTTGCAGGGAAGGGAAGGGAAGGGAAGGGAAGGGAAGGGAAGGGAAGGGAAGGGAAGGGAAGGGAAGGGAAGGGGAGGGAAGGAAGGAAGGGAAGGGAAGGGAAGGGAAGGGAAGGGAAGGAAGGGAAAATCCTGGGGTCTGCTCCCACTTCTTGTACACCTCCCTGTGTTCTCCCAGGGAAGCATGGAGAAACCTGCCTTGCCATTTCATGGTCCCATTCCCCCCGGGGCTCTGCTGCTCTCTCCATCACTGGGAGGCTGCTGCGCTCTCCGTGTCAGCTTGCCCTCTCAACCGGAGCTCGGGGAGCGCAGCAGCCAATCGGGCAGCCAGGCAGCCCGGGTATCCTTCATCAATCTCCCTAAGTGTCTTCGGGCTCTGCTAAGAACATCCACATCACTCCTTTTCTCTCTCTGCAATGACCTGAAGCTCCAGCTCTGCAAGCAGTGATCAGTCAGGCATAATGCAATGCAGGGCAGCCCGGAATAATCTGGTTAGCATCCAAGGATGTATATTCACTGAGAGGCTAAGGAGTGTGTCAGCATTTACTTTCAGTCTAGCACTTTTCCTGCAGCACAGAATCACAAAGTCTCCGTCTCCTCCTCTGGATTGGGACTGATTCTGCACTGGGATCCTCTGAAAAGACAAAGTTTTCCTCTCTTGTTATTGCTGTACCACCATAATCTACCAAGATGTGTGACTGCTTTCATCTAGTTCTTCCTAACTGGCCAGGATCTCCAGCCAGTGGTGGGCTTACATTTTCTATACTTTTCGGTATTCTGCTTCTGCTTCTCTGTGCTCTGCTAGCTGCGAATCAACCTCCGAGGCAAACCCTGCAGCTTCTAGGGTGTGGCTTTCTCTGATGCTGCATGAATCAGATAAGGAAAAATAGAGTTTAGAAAAGCCTGTCATTAGCTCCTCTAAACTTTCCTCGGTGCCTGCATTATGTTGAAGCTAAGCTTAAGGAAGCCTTTGACTTTATATACGAATTAAATTCAGTTGTGTCTAAATTAACTGTTTCGGGTTGCATGCCTTAATTCACATGCTTGCCCTTCATTTCTCATAGCGATTAGGAAGCGACTAGCAGGATACAGTGCATGCTACAATC
Organism: Podiceps cristatus; assembly: GCA_000699545.1. Classification (NCBI taxonomy): domain Eukaryota; kingdom Metazoa; phylum Chordata; class Aves; order Podicipediformes; family Podicipedidae; genus Podiceps; species Podiceps cristatus. The sequence goes on from KL258240.1 coordinate 30,075, forward strand.
TACCTGGCATTTACAATAGCTAAAAGCTGCGGTGCATAGTGTATGTTTGCAAATTCAACGTGCCCTATGCTCTGTATTTAATATGTTGGCTGAACAATACAGCACTCTGGAAGAAGGGGTTTTTTTTCCCTGTGTTTTCCTACTGCAGAGCAGAAGGAAATTAGCAATTTAACCTCTTTTTTAAAGGGGAAAATATACACATTTGCATATAAAATATTGCTGAAGCAGAACAGTGATGACTGGAGGAATGAGTCAAAAGAGTAATGAAAACCAGTTCTTAGCTGGCAAAAGCATATCAATAAATTACCAATCTGCTCTTTAGTTTATGCACAGATTAGACTGTTTTAAAATAAGCAACTAGTAGTCTTAAGGTTGCACCTACAAAAATGCCAAGAATCTGAAATTTCTACAGTATCTTTTTTCCCCTAAAATATACAAAATCTATGTTTATCTACATTCTGCAATAAATTTACTCAGTATTTATTCTGGTAGAAGTTACAATCTACAAAACAGTCTGTAAACATTTTGATAGCCTAAAAGTAGAGAGCTTTTTTTTTGCCTTTTTTTTTTTTTTTTAAAAAAAAAGCCTGATTATATCTGCTTTTCTTTTGTAAATAGTTTAGGATTATATTTTCCACAACAATGGTAAGTCAGAAATTGTTTGTCAGATTCCCAGTCATACAAGTAGCATCTTATTGCTCTAGTTGCCTTGTTGAAATCAAGACAACTCAAAGAATAACTCACTTCTCTTTACCCAACAAAAAGATACAGTCCAACCCTCTGCTCGTTGCCTGGTGTTTAGACTAAGTAATTGAATTGGTATAAGGTTTTGGCAAATATTTCAGGACTTCACCCAGCAGTAATTTAATATGATTTACTCAAAATATTCTTGATATAAGTTTTAGAGGAAAGATTTTCTTTTATAAATGTGACTTTTTCAGTAGTATCATTTTCTTAATGTTTGCCTGCCTGCACAGATTTACTTTTTTAGCAAACAAACTAGTTTCATGGCTGTTGTTATTTTCCACACAGACACGTTGTTGAGACTTCTACCTTAGAGAAACAGATAAAAACATAATGCTAACAGAGTGCTCCATATAACCACCCTCCAGGCTTTCCCCATTGATTAGCAAAAAGATTTGGTTTGGGTTGGGTTGGGTTTTTTTGCTAAGGAAACCAAATTCTCCCATGTCACAAACACGGGTTGTTATCTCTCCGGCACCAGTTTTCTGGTGGTGTGAAAGGATGCTGCGGTGGGGACATGCAAGGGGAGCATCGTCTGCACCGGGTCATGCCACGGCACCGACCGAACCCCGGCGCCTGGCCCGGGAGGTGCAGAGCAGGAGCGGGGCCATGGCACAGCCAGCAAGGTCCTCGTTGGGAATGGTTGCGGCAGGGGGAGGCAGCTGCCTGTGAAACTTGACAGGCATCTGTTTTCCAAACAGTTATTGCTGATGTTTCTTGACAACAGGTTATCATCCTCAGAGGTCAGGGTGCGGCAGGGAAAAGCCGGTCTGTTTTTCTCAGACAGGTAGGCTGGCTGGCTGCCCGGGGCATGTGATACGTGTTTGAGAAAGCCTGTCAAGCGCAAGAGAAAGAGAGAAGGAATATTAGCGTGGTGATGAGGCATCTGTTTTCCAAACAGTTATTGCTGATGTTTCTTGACAACAGGTTATCATCCTCAGAGGTCAGGGTGCGGCAGGGAAAAGCCGGTCTGTTTTTCTCAGACAGGTAGGCTGGCTGGCTGCCCGGGGCATGTGATACGTGTTTGAGAAAGCCTGTCAAGCGCAAGAGAAAGAGAGAAGGAATATTAGCGTGGTGATGAGGCAGGTTCATCCAAACAAGGGTGGGGAAAACCACACGATGAATCCCACATCCAGAAGTGCATATTAAATCCCTTGTTTCCTCCACAGCATGGAAGGAAGGCTTGTTAAAAATAGTCTCATTTCATAAGCTGCTGTCTCTGCTGGCTATATTCATCTGCCCTTGCTTTAGCTGACTGCCGTGATGACACAGGTGAGAAACAGAAAAGCAAAAATTTTTTGCCAGTTTTCTTTATCAAGCCAGGCAAGCACAAACATGCACTCAGATCTGACAGCTGGAGGATGCCAGGAGCATTTTGCAGTTGTTGATGAAGACCAAGACAATGTTTTTCATGTATAATTTTTGAGTCGAGAACATCTGCATCAGCAAATGTGGCAATTGGCCAGATCCCAAAATATCAAGGTCTTTCTGGCACAAATGTTTTCTAAACCTATTTTTTTTTTTAGGTTTAGAAACAAACCTTGTTTGGAGTGTGATCTAAATCCCCAGAAGTTAATGGCAATCTTAAAAAAAAACAGTTCAATAAGACACTTGGGCAAGATTGTGTGGCCTCCTGTTTGATTGTCACAGGATTGGAGCACAGGGTCAAAGCAAAACACATATTTTAGGGCTTTGCTGAATGGGCACCTGAACTGCAGTGTTGCTGCTTCTCAGGTGCCAGGTTCATCTTCGCAGTGTGAGAACAGCATACAAGTGGGTTCCTGAGATCAGCCAGAGCTGTGAAAGTCCCTGGGCAGGACTCCACTGCAAGCTGTGACATCCAAAAAATGCTAAAAGCACAGAGACATCCCTTCTCCTCTGCTCTTACCTGCCGTGCCAAAGGCACAGCGAGGGCTGGGTCTCCATTCTGTCTTGCCAGCTGCTGAGTATGGCCCACAAATATTGAGGATCTAAAACAAAATGCCATCTGAGCTGCATTTTTTCTTAGAAATATTTTCTCAAGATGTTTGTCTACGAGCTGCAACAGCGTCTATCCCAGCCCCATTACGAGACGGAGATAAACAAAACCTGTGGGAGCCAGACTCCCAGCTTGGGTGAGGAACACCCTGCCCGACTCTCAGGAGAGGCTCTGACCTGACGTGCCAGCATATTTCATTTTCCCTCCTTTTACTTCTTTCACTGATTATAATGTTAAAATGACACAAGATGTTTCAGTTTCAGCAGACACATCAGGGTGTCAAACTCACTGTCCAGTAATGTTTCCAAAATATGCGCTCCTTCTACCCCTGGTGACACCAAAATAACTGTGGTGCCAGCACAGACTGAAAGGGAATCTGATTCATCTGGCTCTGGCAGAGAGCTCCCTGCCAGCACCGTGAATCAGACTCAGTAAATTGCATCCCTCTGGCTTCTCCCTGTTCTCCCTCCAGAATCGTCTTCCCTCCAGAGTTTTTATTTTTGGTTATTGGTTTCACACTTCTATTTCCGATGAGTATGCACCAGCCCTTTGGTGACACATGAGCACCAAGTGGAAAAGAAACATCAGTGTGACAGAATCTCACAGGCAACAAGGGTTTCTTTGTCCGTCTGCTGTGCAATAAAGTATATTGCTGTTCTCCATCTTCCTGCAAGACATGAGGATGGTATGTACCCGGCAGAGGCATAGCACATTGTGTTTGCCACAGTTCCTGATTCATGAGCGGAACAGACATGCCCTAGGAGCAAACCAAAACTAGCTGAAAAATGTAGATTTTTTTTTTTTTTATTTTACTGCTACATTTCAAAACTTCAAGGGGGAGGAAGCATTAATAGAGATCTCAAGTCGGCTTTGGTAGAGTGCTCCTCCCTGAGCAATTAGGACTCGTGATGCATTTGGCCAGTGGTTCATGTGCCATCCAACCCACCCTGGCTGCAACAACCGCTTTTTCAGGATCCTTATTTCTGTGCGAGAGGCGGAGGAATGCAAAGGGAAGGCCAGGGAGAGCCCCCACCAGCGAGGGCCTCCGGGGCTGCCCCCAGTGCTGCTTGCTCTGGTGAGGGCTGCTGCTGCCGGAGGTAAATGACACCCTTGGTTCCATGTGGGGAGGTGCTGCCAAGACAAACAGTCAAACAAACAGCCAGGCTGGGCTTGTCCATACAGAGGAGCAGCTGCAAAATAAACCTGGATCCGAGCTGGCAGCGCCCAGTGCCTGTGTCCCATGCAGATGGACCTTGCGGGTGCTGGGAGCAGAGCCCTGTGGACCCGTGTCCTGATCACACTCCCGTCCCCGGCATGCCTTTCCCAACGCATCTTCCAGCGCGGCTGAATCCATGGGCTGCTCAGAGCTGCGTGATTTAGCGTTGGGATATCCCCACGGGTTTCTAGATGGCAGTGAGGTTGCAGGAGGCTTATTTTCACCCTGGTCTGACTTAGAGTGCACCTTTGGAGATGATATGGCAGCAAGAAGGTGCAGGAGAAGGGATAATGAGGAGCTCCTAAAGCCAGTGCTGCTGCCAGAGAAAGGGACATGGATCTTCTCTTCTGCACGAGGGAGCTTCCTCTACCCTGCCCAGTCCTTGCTAGAATCTGTTCGTCCTAGGAAATGAAGGCCTCCATTCTATAGAATACTGAAGGAATAGCCGTCTCTCAAGGATACCTCCCTATCTTTATGTCAACACAGATAATTGTGTAATTTTATTCAGTTATGAGACACAATGAGTTTTAAAATGTCTGCAAGATGCTGATTTTTCTAGGCTTAACCCTATGTGCTTACTGGTAGTAGATACTACTACTAAATAGTATTTATGTACCAAAACTTACAGGCGTATCATCTTCATTTTGTGCCGAAGTATCCTTAGGGCCATAAAGGGTTGCACAAGCACAACCTTTCATTCCTGTTTCTCCATTAGTTTGTTCCTCTACTAACCCTGCTAGCCCATGTGCCTGCGCAGAGCCTGGCCACACAGACAGCAGCCAGGTCTGAGGTTAGAGTAATTAGCCCTGGCTGGGCTTGCAAGGTTTTCTTTAGTACAATTGCACCATTAGATTTCTATCAGTGTGAGTTCCTCTGTCAGAACAGGCTGAAAAAAAAAAAAAAATCTGTCCGATTGTTAAAAACACTGTGGGAGAAATACTAGTAAATTCAGGCTGGTAAATTAATTGTAAATTATAGCATGCGTCTTTTTACCTGCATTTAATGTTCTTTTCATAGAATTCATAAGAGACAAGAAACAAAACTGCTTCATCTGTCCTTTACTACTACAGGGCTTTCCATCTCACCTCAACACAATTTTTTTGTAATATAAAACATATCTGGGATGGACCAGCGGATTAGCCCAGTGTGAGAGCATGATGCCCACCTATGCACCAAGAAAAGAAAGGAAACAGCCCTATCACCTTCACCCTTTTCTTAGGGTGCAGAAGGCAGATGCTCTGTATAATCTGGGAAGTTTTCCAGACTCACTCTCTTTATTTATTTTTTTTTTTAAGTTCATGACACACAGCATGAAGCAGAATGCTTTAAGCTACTGTGGCATCACACGTTGTTCAGGAGGGGTGATGTGAAAAAGGATGAATACAGAACAGATCAGGTTCCCCATGCATTTGCTTTCAAGATCTGGCAGTACCAAAGCACTGCTCAGCTTGGACTGATGATCAGCATCAGAACATCCCTTTGGGCCTCAGCAGTAGTGTGAAAGGGGTAGGTGCACCCCAGCCTCCTGGGGGACTGGGAATCCTGCTGCCATGGGCTGGAAGAGGAAGTGTGGTAGCCCCCAGAGAAGTCAATGCTACATGGGGTGGTTTGTCTCAGACATTCAAGAAAGGAATCTCTCACTGACGCCAAATTCAATACAGTTCTGCCATGGAAAAGACCCAGCACTTCTGTAACACCCATTTTCCCAGTGGGATCAATGTCCTGGTAGGACAGGGACAATAGATGGAGGCTCTTCTGTTGACTCCTCTCGCTGACTGTGAGCTAATAAAATCAATGGGGGATTTCACCATGAAGCCAGGTGGGACCCTTGATATGTGCCTTTGAGAACACTGCTCCCTTCTTAGTGCCTCACCCTGAAAATGAATGCTCTCATCTTTATTAGGCTCCTATATTTAATTAATGGCTGTAAAGCATCCAGAGAAGGTTAAAGTAGGCAAATTATGCAACTAAACTCCAAGCCTGACGATTAGTATCACCATTCCCAGGCTACAGTCTCTCTTTGATATTGGGATCAACAGTGAGAAAGATGCTGATGATGGTCATATTGGTTTTGGCTCTAGCTGGTGGAACGTACAGTCATCTCATATCTTATAATCCCAATTACACCAGCAGATTTACTCTAGATTCACACTAGTGTAACTGGAAGAGGTAGTTGGACCGCAAAAAACTTTGCTAAACGGAGGCTAAAGCAATTACTGGGAAAACAAAAAGGATTAAAACAGAAGGTATGGAAAAAGATGACAAAGGTGAGTCTCGGCATCGAAGTGTGAAGGAGCTGGAACTCAAGCTGTTGTGCACTATGGAGCAATTGGCGATCTGGCTCAACAGAGTTTCTGAGCCTTCAACAGCTGTTCTCTGCATTACAGAGGAGGGCCAACAACCTGATGAGAAGAGAGAAGCAGGGCTGGGCTCCAGTCCCTACACAGATGAGGAGGAGCAGGAGAAAATACAAGACTTGGAGAGCCATGCAGATCCCACATCACCAGAAGGGCAGCAGTAAAGGGAAGAGGAAGAAAACATCCTAGGAAAGTTTTGTCATGAAAGATTATGAAATTACACCAAGCAACCTTTAAACAGTCTCAAGGAGTAGTTAAATAACAAGACTTTTCTTGTGTCCCTCCCTTCCCGTTTGTGTCCTCTCTTAATACAGTGACCTTAGCAAAACAACACAGGAATAGTTGGGCTCCACCTAATTTGGCCTAAGGAGAATTTACGTCCTCCTTACCCTGTTTCCATTTCTTTTCTTGACTTGTGCCATGCTTGTCTCTTACACTCTGATCTTTGCCCTGTGCCACAGCAGGAGTGAGCAGGGAAAGGAGAAATGTTAACCTTTCCCTTGATAAGCAGAACATGACTGGTATGAGGGGGAGCACAGTCTCTTTGCTTGGCCACTGAATTAGGCAAGCAGAAGAAAAGCTGCCATTTGCATGTCACTATCCTGATTTCCAAAGGGGAAAAATTCATAAAAGGGAATATGCTCCTCACCACCATCAATCCTGCAATTTAACTGAACTTTAGCAAAATATTTGCTGGGTTATGTAATAGGGATGGATTACAACAGTCTGCCACATGGCTGAAAACTGCTGTTTTTAACCTCTGGACCGACTGCCTCGTGATAGGTAAAGATAAGCAACCTCATGGGGATGTGAAAATAGTCCAGCTCAGACAAACCTCTAAAACACAGTTGGAGGGTCCATCTAGTAAGACTTCTCCAAATATCTTAGGCCACTTTTCTTCCTGATCTTCTTGGCTATGCATGGCCTTTCTGTCTGTCTCCTCACCTCTCCTCCTGAGCAGTCTTAGAGCAGTTCCTCCCATTCCCCAGGTGCCTCTTTCTCAGGCTTCCTGTCCTTCCTGGCTGCTGAGGGCCCCTTGGAGATGTTCCCCTGCAGCTAATGAGTTTGCAGTGTCATCCGCTCTTTATGTCCCGGCCACCCCTCTTGCAACTTCAGGTGTTATTACCTTAATTTGGTCATCTGTGCCAAGACCAGGAGCGGAGATGTGGTAGTCTGGGCTACAGGGCACTGCAGAAACTAAGGCATGAACCCTACTGTGGTCGTTAACCCCAAGCCACCATGTCTTCTCTGATGTTATATGCATCAGCTGGAGGAATCTGCCATAGGCAGAGTAGCACCTTCATTTTTCAGCATAGCTACAGCCTAGGCTTTAAAGTTTCTCTACATCTGATCAGCTATTATTTGGGCGGCACTTAAAATCTGGAGAAGCTGAGTATTGTAGCTAATTAACTGAGCCAGAAAGACACAAAGAATGTTTGAAATGGGAGAGAAAACAAACAAAGTCTTGGCAAGCATTCAAAGGCAAGGCAGACAGGCTGCAATTTGCTGCTGAACACATGGAGAAGCTCATGAAGGCTTACAGAAATATGAGTGAAGGCAGTTGGCTTTGGGAAGACCTAGCTGTGAAGGGCTCACATGATGCGAGGCGGAGTTTGGAGTCGAAGCCGCCCCATCCACCCCACCCTGGGACCTGGGCCCATGAATGACCCAGAGCTCCTCATTCATCATAGCGAGCACAGCTGCCGGCCAGGAGACTGAGACCTGCCCACAACTTCCAGGTAGGAGCTCGCTTCTTGCAGCTCGGCCGCGGTGCCTTGCCTCATGCTGCCTTGCAGTCGCTGCTGCAGACGTACGGGAGGAGAGGCACCCAGTGCCCTCCAGAAGATGCAGTTTCTTGCTTCTCTGAGCACATCCCACATCAAGAGCTTCTACCCTTGTGTTAGGTCTCTTCTCTCTCTTTTCCCCAGCTGCTGGGGTTTGAAGATCTTGATGGATGCGTGCTAAGGTGATAAACTGGTCTTATTTCCTTTCTCCTGATATTGCTGTCATGCCAAACAGAGGAAAGTAGGCTGTCCCCATCCTCACAGAACAACCTACATGCTGCTGTGGCATGTGCATTTGCTTTCTTTACAAACGCCTGCAAAATAGAGTGGCAAGGAGCTTTTTGAAATGGTTATGAATCATTGAACTTAACTGGCACCCACCCAGGCCCCAGATGGGAGAAGAGAAGCTTTTCTGAAGCCCTTCCCACATTCTTGTGCAAATAGAAGGGATGAATGATCACCATCCCCAATGCCAGACAGTTTTCTGGGCCAAATTCACACACAAGTCTAAGAAAGCCAAAGCGAACTGAAACTGGTGTAGCTCTCCCTTCCTTCCGCTTCTTGCAATGGCTATATTTCATATGTTCAGATCCTTCTGGGATTGCTTAGAATGACTTTGTGTAATTATTTTCATCCTTGGATTAAACAGGCCAAATATGTAAGCTGATCTCAGCTTGCTGAGATCTTATTTTGCACCATATTTTGTCTCTCTGGCATATACATTGCACAGCAGCAGATTGGATTTAAGTAGTTTTTTTCAGAATAAAAGTCTGTCTTTGCTTAAGGGTGTCAATTTTCTAGTAATTCTTGCTGCTTTCTCTTGTATGGATACTTCAAAGGATCATGGAAAAGTCCTAAACCTGGCGTCTACCCACGCTGGCTCTCAGTAAACACTGTCTGACACCCCTCCAGACTTAGAGCACACACAGATTGCTCAGCCTAGAGGTTAGGGGGAAGGTGCGACTTGGTGCAAAAGCCTGTACCTACAACCTTGTTTCCGCCAACTGTTCTTGTCCTTCATTGCTTGTGATCACTGATGAGATGAGCAGATTCATGGATGTGCCTAAGCCTGGGAGACATCGCTGTTCTCAAATTAAATAGAGAATGGCATGGATTGAAAAGAAGGACAAAAGCTGTGGGGCCCCCAGGAAGGAGCAGTGGTTTTGAAAACAGCTTTTAGTTGCGTTGTTAGATGTGTGGGCCAGTAGGTTTAGGAGAAAGGATGGTCTTTCGATGTGTCATGCTATGGGAAGTCCTGAGTCCGTCTTGCGTGGAGTGGTGCAGTATTTATGCATTATGAAACATTTCATATGTTCCATCTGCCACCAGGTCAGAGTCAACAGGTGCAGAAAAATTGACAACGATATTTTTGATGTTCACCACCTTTCTTTCTGCTGGCAAACTGCCGCCTAAAAGCTTAAATCTTTCATGACTGAAAATTGTTTGCTGAGCAGCTCCTACGAGCAGCCAGAGATTTCCAAGCTTTGCAGGGAAATAACAGCAGTTTTGAAATCTTCACCTGTGGCTCCTCCGTATGTTGGTCTTTCTTAACTTTTGCTGTGAGCACTTGCAGTCTAAAACTGGAATTGTGTTGTTTGGCCATCACTTGAGACACTTTGGCTAGAGAAATCTTAGCATCCAGTTTTTACACCTACTATTAATATATATTGAAAGTCTTCTTCTAGGCTCTCCCCTATGAAGTTGTGTGCTAGCGGATTTGTAAATGCAGTTGTGCTGGGTAGAAAATGGACAAGGGGCAAATACTAGCCACATACCCGAGAGGACTGTTTCCACCAGACTCATCTCTCCAAGACTCCCTTCCTCCTTGCTCCACACAATAAATTCCAGCCTCTTCTGTACTGCTGGCATCTGTCTCCAAGGTCTCAGGAGGTTTCCACTATGCTCCTTATTCAGTTCAGGTGAAGATATGCTCTCCTTGGCCAAGCCTTGCCTAGGTCCAACCTGTACCCGAGCCTAATCCCTCCAGCAGGCGTTGCAGTAATGCCTGACATCATAGTTTTTCACTGTCTCCTCTCCTCAGCTCTGCAATCTGCAAGATTGTCCCAAGCAGGGGCTGCCAATCCCTGCTGCCCAGGAGATGGATGTTCCCTGTAGGGACATGTTCTGTCCAGAAACAGACAAGTTTTAAGGAGGTAGAACAGAGCCACTGAACTAAGTTACGTAGCTAAGAAAATCTTGCAGTGGTTGGGAAGGAGGGGCTGCTTCAGGCTCCTGTCTGTCTCATGTTGGCTTTATCAGAAGCCCATACCCCATGGTCCCACCATCCTGGTGCCGGCACTGTTCTGCCCTGCCTATTGCCTTCTCAGTCTGGTCTTCATAAAGTGTCTCTTTCTTAAAATTCATGGATTGTCTTGCTGGTAAGGATCCAGGTAACTTCTGGTAGGACAACTTGTAGCAGATCACTGGGTGATGACTGTGGGCCACGCGCTGCTGATTCCCAAACCTGTTCTGGTTTGTAGGCACCCCAAGGGCTGTTCTGCAGTGCTGCTCTGTTATAACTTGTTCCCTTCTTAAAAGCCAAAACTCCCTCAGATAAAAAAAAAAATGTAAACTAATAAAATGAAAGATTAATGATGTACCTGAATCTAACCTCTTTCCCAAGCTGTCTTTTAAGGTCTCACTAAGGCTCCTCTTCTGTCCAGTTACCAGTTCACCCGTGCTCCTCCATCTCACAGCCCTTGGTCCCTCCTCTTTCCAAGTTTACTGGAAAGTTAGGTGGGTGCTACGGAGTGTGAATAGAGCTTCAAAGCTGTTGCTGGCATCTGCACTCTCCCTCCTTCCTCCAAATCAGTGCAGGGAATTAGATTTGCAGCTTGGTTGAGATTTAGGCATTTGTCAGGCTGTAAATAAAACATTGTTTAAACTTGTCTGCGATATCCATGCTCCTCTGGATTTGCTGATTTTGCACTAGGCTCATGCTGCTGTTTAAAAGTGAATTGACTGCTGTGTCTCGTCTCCTCCTGGATAGCATGACTCACATTAGAAACCTCCTCATGGGTTTCTAATAACGTTATTATGGAGCGTACACATACAACATCTTTTTGATGGTCTCAGGGTTTGTGAGATGTGGCTGGATTTTCACAGAGACCACACATGATATGATAATAAAACTGACTAATTGCACCTTTGGGATATTTCACTTTTTCATTCCTTTGCCAGTTTCAAAGTTTCAGGTTGCTGCTTGGGGCCTTCCCATTACCTCCAAGGGTTTCTGTTTTTTTTTGTGGTGCATAATCAGTTTGGAAATTGAGATGGTTAATAGGTCCTTTGTTCTTCTCTGAAGGATCTTTAAGGCAAGAATAAAGTTCAAAATCCAGGAGAGGAAATTAATTATTTTCCCCAGAAGAAAAAAAAAATAAAATCATTTCTCTTTGAGTGATAATTTTATATCTGAATACAAAACATGTTTCATCTGCTTTTCTATGTTGAAATTTTGCTGAGAAAATAAACATAGGCCACAGCATTATGGATGTGTTCCCAGAATTAGACTTGTAGACAGAAGTGCTGAAAGCAAGGTGAGCAGAAAGCTGTCTCTGAGGGGCTTGTGCTGGAAACGCTGAGCACCCAGTGTGAGGTGCTCAGTCCATCCAGCTCCCGCAGCTCAGGTGGCAACATTTGTGTTTCCTACTGAACACCTCCAACGAGAAGAGCTCAGAAATGAGAGTGAAGGAGGAACCCTCCTAATCCAATGTAACCAAAGATCAGAGGAGGAGGGAACACAAATTGGTCAGATCAGATCTGGTTAATTGCTGCTGATACGTTGTTGGTTTTACGTGCTGGCAAAATCTGCTCTGCCATCTTATCCCCATGTTCACAGGGGTAGAAAATAATTACACCTCCCTCTGTTGTCGGAGAAAGCTGAAAGGCACCTTGGGAACAGATCTGGTGAATTAAATCTCACACAAGAGCGCATGTGCCATTTTTACCTATGCATGTTTCAGGACTGAGAAAAAGAGAAATATTGTTGTTAATAAGCTAAATTATTCGCCCCTGTAGTTGTACTTAATTGTACAGAACTACAGATCGACATCCAGTGAGGCCCATTTTCCACACAGCATGAATCACTTGCTCGTTTTTTGTGCTCACTAGTTTCACATTTTAATTTTCCATTCCTCTGGCTTTCCTCATGTGAATGAATAATGGACCATTTATAATACATCAACAATATCAAAGCATATGATTATGGCTTCAGCCGTGTAATCCCTTCAGACAGTTCGCAGAGCACGAATGCACTTTCTTTGTTCCGCAGATAAAACGCCTGTCGTGTGAAGCCACATCCCATTTCCACGGAGGACAGAAGGGGATGCCAGCCTGGCAGCTTCTCCCCTCTGCCACTCGAAATAGCTCTCAGGAGCTGAGTCATGAAGTGGAGCCCAGAATAACGGGTGATTTTTTTAACTCAGGGACAATAATCAGCTGTGTTAACAATTGCAGATGGAAATGGGCTTCAGGCAGTGGTTTGCCATAAGATACGCTGAGCCCTGCTATTGCTATAAGTAAATGCCTGGGTAAACTTCAAATCCAACTAAATAAGACTGTGCAATCGAGCTTTATTCTGTTGCATTTGGAGCCGACCCTGCTCCTGCTGCACGTAGCTGTGATGGCTCCCGTGGGTCGCTGAGCAGAGGCGGAGGCAGCCCGAGGACCGAGCCCGTGCTGTTTTCCCATGGCACTGCAGGACCTGTGCTAGATACTGCCACATTCAGCATCCTTATCTTTCATGGATACCGCTTTAAGGATATCACACTTCTCTTCACGCATCCACAGACTTTCTTTAGGGACTAACAGATCAGCCTTAAGCATGTGACAGTTGCTAATGGCAGTTCTGCTCTTCTGTTTCCTTATCACACTGTCCTGGTTTCAGCTTGGACCGAGTTGGTTTTATTCTCAGCAGCTCCTGTGTTTTGGA
>KL258244.1:0-50823 GCA_000699545.1 Podiceps cristatus
CAAACTTGCTGAGGGTGCACTCAATATCACTGTCTAGGTCATTGATGAAAAGATCAATGTACACCCAGTACGGACCCCTGAGGGACACCACTCATCACCAGTCTCCATCCAGACATCAAGCCATTGACCACTACCCTCTGGATGCAACCATCCAGCCAATTCCTTATCCAGCGAACAGCCCACCCATAAAATCCATGGCTCTCCAGTTTCGCGAGAAGGACGTGGCTCTCCAATTTAGAGAGAAGGATGTCATGGGGGACTGTGTCAAAGGCTTTGCAGAAGTCCAGATAGATGACGTCCAGTGGTTTTCCCTTGTCCACTGTTGTTGTCGCACCATCGTTTTCCGCAGAAGATTTTTTTTGGAAAAAACCAACCAACCAACCAACAAACCAACCAAAAAACCTAATTTAAGATTTTTAATAGTCTTTCTATTTTTTTCTTTTCTTATTATTTAAACCCAACACCGATCAAAAATTTTGATTTCTGGCCCCTTTTTTCTTTCTCAGCTGCAAGGCCTAGGAAAGGAAAGAAACTAGAATTAAAGAAATTAAACAAGATAACTGGTTTTAAAAGAAGTCAAGATAATATGATTTTTTTTTAAAAGTCTAGATAATAAGATTTAATAAAAAATCCATGTTGCTAGACTAAATTAAAAAAAAATATTAAACTGTTCTTATTCAATGCTGGGAAGGGAAAGGAGGCTTGCAAGGTGCCTGCATTCATGTGCAAGAATGCATTTGATCAGAGAGAAGGAAGGGAAAATGGAAAATGGGTGAAATCTGGGATCTTGGATTTCGTGAGGAAAGCTGACTTGAGGGAGGAGTTCTGATGGCCTCTTGGGCTGAATCTGTGGGTCAGTCTCCTGTCTGGGTGCATGTTGATAGGAGGATAAGGTCAGCAGGGCTGTGCGTGACCTCCCCAGGGGATAACCCTTGTTACCACCTGTGGTGCTGCAGGTGAGGAAAGAATAAGACAAAAAATGATGGAGAGAGCAAGAGGTCTAATGGCATGGGAGTGAGGAAGGGAGGATGAGAGCAAGTTGGTACGCAGAGAACCACATAATCATTTGTATGCTAGACCAGTTAGATGATCGATTTACCTGAAGAAGAAAAGGTACTTTCTTGCAAACACAGAACTTACCAGAGGAACAATTGGAATTCAGAAATGTGTTATGAGAGGCTTTGCTTAGATATCATAAACTTGCTTGTGTGAGTAGTCTCTTTTCTTCAAAGCATAGGGACATAGGGATGGTGGTCAATTCCATTTTGTTGGAGTCTACCACATAGTGTCTTCTTGGTTAAACGAGCTAAACCTTTTATTCTTTTATTCTAAGATGACTCTCTTGTTTGGCTGTCGCCATGGATGAGTGCAGCCCAACCATGCTGGCTTTGCCCAGCCTCTGAGCTGGCTGGGTGCTGGTGCTGGTCTGCATGACCACGTCCACGTGGCACAGCAATCTCTGGTGCTTACTCGACTTCTCCGTGCACTAGCACATCTTAGGTGCAACAGACCCCTTGACCTGTTGCCTGAAGCTGGCTCATGGGCAGGACACTTCTGTCCATGAATTTGCAGGCTTGTTCCTGTTTGAATTGTCTTTCTTGAAAACAGGAGATTAGCAAATAAAAATACAAGTATTAGGACTCAAGTGCCTCATGCCATTGGCACTAATTCCACCTTATCTTTACGAGAAATCCCTTGCTTGGTGTATGTACGTCTTAGATTATATTTGTCTCTTTCATGTCCCTCTTGTCCTCATGTATGGTTCAAACACTGAAATAATTCTCATTGTTTCCTACTGAAACTCCTAATTTACAGCCAAATGCTGTTAGTACGTAATAGTTTGTATTATCACATTTCATTATTAATTATGTGAGACTAGTTCAGTCCTCAAAGCGGTCTTGCTTCTCCTGTGCTATGTTCCAGCCTTTCCCGGTGTGGGTGATGCACCCTAGTTTTGAATCATCAGTATTTTTACTTCCCAAAGTAGATGTTTTGTTTTGGCATCATTAAAATAAATCAGAATGAAATGACTATCAATATCAAACCTTGCCAACCTCAATGAACAACTTGCTTCCAGACCAAGGTTTGGTTTTTCAGCCCAGTCCATTTTCATCTACTCTGCAGCCAATTCCATGGCAGTTTCACAATTGCTCTGTTTGTCTTTTTCTCTGGAATCTACCTAATGACTCCCCTGGTGACGCCATACCAAATGGTTTAATCAAGTCTGTATAAGTTAGAACCGCTGCATTTTTTCTTGCCTAGAGAATGGGGTGTTAAAGAAAAAAGAAACAAAATCCCAAGACATCAAGTCAGACTGCTACAATGTACATCTGGGAAAGTTATGTCGCATTTTATAACACTTTCCACATGTCTTCATGTCTTTAATTTGACTTTTAAATCTGTTCTGAGATTTTGCCTGGTTAAGGTCAAACTAAGAAGTGTATAATTGTGTGTATCATTTTCTATCTTTAAATGCAGGCATCACACAGCCCAGTTCTTTTAACCATTTCAGACTGGTGTTTTTATTTGTCTTTTTTAAGCAAACAAACAGCTAAACAAACAAACAAACAAAACACAAAACCTTGTTGGTAAGAGTTCTTTTCTACCTACTTTTGTCATTAGGTTTTCCCTTACTACTGATTTACCAAAATAAGCTGTTGTGATATATTTAGAGTACAGAAGTTTTTCTGAACTTATACTGTCAGTTATACCCTTTTAGGTCCATATGGATTTGTTTTCCAAGGAGGGTAAAAAATAAGAAAGGAAAAAAAAAAAAAAAAAAAAAGAAAAATTTAAAAACCCACCACAACAAAGACCAACCACTAAAAAGGAAAAAAATACCTTGCATTTTTGCAGTGTTCTTTGACTGTGTATGTGCTTGGTGGGTTTTGTTTTGTCGTGGTTTTTGTTTTATTTTTTAAATCTCTTTAAGTAATTACTTTACTTACCTTTTATCAGTCTTTGTTCCCTAACATTCCTAGGATCCAATGTACTCCTCATATAATAAATAGCCATGTGAGAGCGTGTAAAACTGGAAGAAGAGGTGAGATACAGCTGCCAGGTCATGGTCCCCTTCTCTGCTGGGGAAAGCATCTCCATAGACCTTAAAGAAGAGGTGCGGAAGTGGGAATCATAGAATCATAGAATCATAGAATCATAGAAAGGTCTGGGTTGGAAGGGACCCCAAGGATCACAGAGTTCCAACCCCCCTGCCACAGGCAGGGCCACCAACCTCCAGGCCTGGATCTACACAAGGTTGCCCAGGGCCCCATCCAACCTGGCCTTGAACACCTCCAGGCATGGGGCATCCACCACCTCCCTGGGCAGCGGTACTTTGGTGTGTAAGAGGCTGCACACTGCCGAGAGCTGGATTTGAATCACTCTGTGAACATTATCCATACACTGGGAACCTTTGGCTATTCTTCCTATGAACAATTACATTTTCTATGTAATTGTTTTTATATCAACTATTGTTATGTATGAGATACAGATAAGTCAAGTGATGAATATTTCAATAATCGCTTTTTTGACATCGTATGGGTATGTGAAAAGACTTAATTAATTACACTATTATAATAAAAGACCTGAGATGTTTGTTAGTTTAAAGACACTTTTTGTTATGCTTTTCCCTTTGCTTTTTTCCTCACTTACCTAATGCTGTTTTTTTTTTTTTTTTTTTAAAGATACTCAGGCAGCACTGACAGGAAGGGCACTCAGTGGCATATATTAATAATGCACCACCACATTAGGTAGGAGGCCTCTATTAAACATCTTTAAGATAAATAGCTCTCTGAGCTTTGAATGAGAGGGTTCTGAACATTCAGATGTTTACTGGGAAGATCAGTTTAAGGGAGAAGCAACTTCAGCCCCATGTGAACCCCATGGTGAACAGCCATGTGAACCCCATGGTGAACAGCCACGTCCTGGTGACGTGCCAGGCTGAGCACAGGCGTGACGGGTTGAGCTGCCTGAGCCCAGGGTCCACGTGCAAAGCAAAAAGGAGATTGTCGTGTGGCATGTGATGCAGGGTGTGCCCCACATCACTGCATGATAAATTCCAGTTTCTCATTAGAAGATGAGTGATGTTCCCAAACTGGTGTGACTTCAGAAGACACAGAAAGTTGGAGTGAAAAGAAAGCTACAAATGCAACATAAAATGATTTTTTTGCTTGCTTAAGATGTTTGCTTTATTAAGTAATAGATGAGTCACCACCATTCCCCTGAAAATGGACACATGTTTTATGTAATGGTGTGTGTACGTTCATGCCATGACTAACGATCTGGCCCTGGTGACTATTCATGTTCTTCCTTTCCAGACTGACCACGGCTCTCTATTGCTATTGCAAAGTATGCACAATAACTTAAGAATGTCAGGTTCATTTTTATTGAACATGAACTGAAAATAAATCACTTCATGATTATTTTTTTAGATGCATGTATGTATTTAGGTGCTTTTTTCTATTGGGGCATACATATTGGTAACAAATGTCATATACATGGTAACTTAGAATTATGAAGATATTCAACCATACATGAAATAGAGCACCGTGCTGCAAAAACTGCTGAAAATTGTGAAGTGTCCTGTTTTTTTGTTTCTTTGTTTTTTTTAAATAGACACAGCTTTAAAACTCACAAAAAGTTAGCTACAGGAAGTCAGGCAAGTGGTTTTGTTGTTTGGTTTTATTATGTTTTATTTTTGGAGCAAACATTGCAAGTGCTCATTTCCAGACCTTAATGCTGTAAACAAAGAGCTGTCATGCAATGTGTTTAAGACGGGAGAGAAAAACTGGTTTTCTTGTGAGTGGGGAAGAGTTTACTAGTACTTTACTATAACAGCCCTGAAAAAGTGAGGGTAAAAAACCTACCACATAAGATTTTCCACTCATGTTACGTTTGATGTTTACCATGTTGTATGGCTGAATTAAAAAGGGACTGGGGGAATGTCAGTGCAGTGGTGGCAGAAGCAAGGATCTTTCAATCCACAGGAACTGCCTTGGGGGGTTCTGCAGATGCTCAAACCCTCGCGTGCCAGAGAGCAAATACACACCATGTCTATAGCAAGTGTTGACTTTTTAATGCTGGTATCGAATGCTTTCAGTTATTTATGAATAAGGGTGAAGTAAAATCCAAATTTTATTTCATGATTAACTTGTGCAGTGGCAGGTAAACAACCCACACAATAGTAAGGATACCAAAATATACCTGTCAAGGAGGCTGAGGGATGCTCAGCTGACCTTTTTACAAAGGTGAATTACATGCTTATTAAAAAAAAAAAAAAAAAAAAAAAGGTCATTTTGGAATGGTATCTACACATAGAAAATACAAATAGCTATGGTGTACGGTGTAATCATTCCAAGAAGTTAGGACAGTACGTGATGAGTCTCAGATTTATTCTGTTGTAGTATTTCTGTGTGTCAAAGCTGAGAGAGCAAGTTTATCATTACAGGGAGTGGCAGAGCATCTACATCTTCTTGTGAGGTTCCCAGGTGCTCTTACACCAAGGGGAAATAAAATACAAGGATGCTAGTCTTACTGCCAAAAAGTAGATTAAGATCTCGTCTCTGTGCTTGTACTGCCTTGAAATGTCTGGAAAATAAATTAATGCCTTTCTGACTCAGTATGAGGGAAGATACAGAGAGGGAAATTAATGCTATTTGGTTTTGGACAGAATGGTAGTGATTCATTATTATGACCCTACAAAATATCATTACTTGAGCTTGTGTCTGAGAAAATCCATTTTCTTCTTGCTGTGAAAAAATGAAATATTCTTTTTTTAGTTTGCAAGTAATTAAATAGTTATTTTCTGTGTTGGAAGTAAAAAGCTGTGTTTGGGGACGTTTCCCTAAGGTTTTATTAAGTGTTTTTTACACTGATTTATCTCTAGTACCTGATGGGAAAAATTCCAGAATTTCTTGCAAAACTGATGAGGGAGCATCGAATACTTCCTTGGAAAGAGAGTCCCTGATCAAAGTGTTAGTAATATGGTCCCCAGTCCAAGAGTGGCTCTAGAAAGTATTTAAATACTTAAAATTAGGCATAAGCACTTCTCTGGACTGCATCTTCTGTTAATTTTAAAGTGGCTATCTGCAGAATAATCATTAGGTTTTGGTTTTTCTTTTCCCACTGAAATGATTATGAAAACGTGCCTCTGTATTGACAGTGCACGTATTGCTTTTAAAAGGCAGGAAGATTTCCTGATGCCACCAAGTGACTAAAACGAATCGTGGCTTTCGGCAGTTGCCACTTTTCAGAACGTACTTGAACGGTAGGTTCCTCAGATGCCTTCGACCTCAAGAGGTGACCAGAGGTGAGGACTTGGCATTGCTGTGTGCATCTCCATGGTGTGATAGCGGCATGTGCTGGTGCAGCTGTAGGGTCCTGGTCCCTACATCATGCAGACAGGGGTCCTAATGGTTCTCTCCCACCTGGGCATGCAGGTTTTTTTCTGGCTTTGAAGAAACTAAAGGGGACAGGATGTGCTGGTCTTATCCTGAGCTTGAGTAGTAGGGACAAGCGTAGGGTGTGTATCCAGGGATAGGAGCTCAAAAACACCCCCAGGTTGGACAGCTGTGCTCAGAAGCACATTCCTGACCCTGTCGTGGAATAATTTAGGCTGGAAGGGACCTCTTGAAGGTCTCTAGTCCAACCCCATGCTCAAGGCAGGACTAACTTCAAAGTTAGATCAGGTATCTGAAGGAAATCCCCAGCTGTGTTTTGAGCATCTCCAAGGATGGAGATCCTGAAGTCTCTCTGTGACCGACTTCCCTTGTCTGACCACCCTCACTGTGATTTCTTTTATCTATTTTTTCCAATTTTATACATGATTTACATGATTTTGTATTATTGTGACAGTTGCTTCTTGTCATTTTGCTGTGCAGCTCTTGTAAGAGTCTTACTGTCTTCTTTATAAGTACCAACAGGCAGCTGTAGACAGCAAATGTATCCCCCTTCAATGTCTTTTCTCTGGGCTGGAGCAAACCCAGTGTTCAGCCAAATCCAGTATTTAATGTGCTTCAGTCCCAGTCACCTTCATGGTCTCCGTTGGACTTGCTGCATTCTCACATACCATTTAAAAATAGATCAGCACAGAAATAGGAATGCATCTTAGTGTTGCTACAAAAGGAGAAAGATGAGTCTAAAATACAGAATTCTGTCAATACAAAAATATGATTTTACTCAGTTACTGGAACTAAAGGGGCCCTTGCAAGGGTGTCATGAAAAGATGTATTTTAAGACAACCTTCTGTTCCAAAGAAAAATGTAAATGAATTTGACAATGCATTAAAAAAAAAAATAGTAAAGATGCAAATAGCAGGAAATACAGAGTGAGGAATGAAGCTTTAAATCTGCCTTCTTGAGCCTAAATTGTGTGTCCTGTTACATAGTTTAAAATTATTTGCCATTTTGTAAAAGGCTTCACGGAGCTATAAGAATTTACATCAGCTGACTATCTGGCTCAGATAGTTGTGAACTATCTGCAACTGTTTTCCTGTCAAAAAATGCTGTCCTTGCAGTTCAGTTTACTCGACTTCAGATTTATTTTTGCCTTTGTGGAGGTCTACCATCAAAGCCAAGGCTGAAGGAAGGACTTTTGATTTAAAAACATGTTTGATCTTTAACAACTTGTTGGCTTTCAATGAAATGTGAATGTGACTCAGAATTGAATACTGCTGATAGTTTAGGAGGAAATAAATACCTTTTGCTCACATATGGCCTTTGTGCCTTTGGCAAGCCATTGGATGTTCCTTGTTTTACTTGTGGGGAGGGAATTGCTGAAAGTCATCGCTTTTGATTCTTAAGTACTTCTGTTTTTTACAGCAAGACTTACCAGGAATTAATGTAGTATCTCCACTCTGAATCTGCCTGAGACTCGGGTTCTTTTTTGGGGCTAAATTGACAATCCTTGATTTCTTACCCAATTTCAAATGCATATTGTTAACATTCAGGCTATGAGTCCCAGGGAATTATTAAATGATTTATGAGAGCGCGGGAGCTCTGCAGTCTGTCCAGGAGAGGCAGGATCCTGGCTGGGGGTTGGGGAATGTCTCGAGTTCTCAGCAGGAGGCTGATTTTCTACAGGAAAAAAAGGTGTTCTGAGCTTTGAAGGGTAAAACAACTAAAGCAGAAAGCCTTTAATTCAAAGGAAAAAAATAATCTTGTTTATTCCAAGGCAGGTTGGTTGGTTTGTTTGTTTTTTCCTTTTAGCAAGACTAATGGTGGTAAACACTCCCAAAGGCATGTGAACCCCCTGGTGCCCCACCAGTACAGACTTATGAACCACTGTAGCTTTTGTTTCCCTTTGACTCGACCTCTGGAATATCTGAAAACTCCAGCACACCAAACTCTCGCTTTAAATAATTCATGAGTTTTTGATAGAAGAGAAACAAAAATGTTTTTCTAGCTTCATTTTATTCTAAACTGGACTTAAAGACTGAAGGAAAAAATGTGCCAAAATAACTCATTACTTGTCTATGCCACTCTTGCTTTTTGATAGAGATAAGAACTTGTCTTTGCTGAATGTTTAAATTCTAATTTTAAGGACTGTTAGTAGTAGATTGAACTGGAATTGATGATCAGTCACAAAATTCGGTATGTATTCTTTGAAGTTAACTATTGGAAAAAAACTGTCATAGGCACATATTTTAATTTAAAATTATGGAGATATTTTTTAAATATGTGCAGAATTCATGAATAAAATGTGAATTATTTTTCTGGTACAGTGATGTGCTTAGAAGACTGTAGCTGAAGGAATTAGTCATAAAATTTTACCTTTTGGAGACTGAGGAGTGCAGTGAAAAAGATGATGACTTCAAGGCAGAATCCATGTAAAAAATATAGAAGTATATAAAGCACTAGCATGGTTAATTCTGAAGGTGGAGCCCAATCTTGAGCGTTGCTGTAGTCAAATCCCCATGTATCATTTTTTAAAATGAATATATAAAATCCTTCCTCTATTGATCCTTAAGACAGTTGAGATAGTGGTGGCTTTTTGTTGTGGATTTTGGTTCATTGTTTTGTGTGGGTTTTTGGGTTTTGTCTGTTTGTTTTTTACCATTATTGTCCTGAATAAAACCTATACCACTTTTGAAAACCCTCATTATCCTGATGTCCTCTCCAAGATATTCCTGCCACTAGAGAACTTGATGCTATTCTTGGATGAATAACAATGATTCTCCAGGCAGTGAAAACTGAAAATAAAACAATAAAGGCAATGTGGAAAAAAGGGGGTCAATGAGACTTGATAAGGACTCTAGCACAGTTTTTACAAAGAAATGTGGTAGAACAGAGCCAGAGCAGTGGCTCAGACCTAAGAGTCACCTCTCTTCTATGTAGTGTTTTTCTTTCTGTTTATGCGAACATAAGAGGTGAAGGTCCATCACTCTTCATGCCAGACCTGATGATGATCGAATTTAGGCAACATCAAAACTAGTGGTGATGCTATTCCAATCTGAGAGATCATCGGGTCTGGAAGATTAGCTCTTCCTTCCTCTATTTCCCAGGTGCAGGGACCTGGTTGCACCCAGGGATGGCTGTTGGTGGCTGCAAGAACGAGGGCTGCCAACTCCTTTCTGGCCACTCTCAGGGACAAGGTGACACACAGAGCAGTGCTGACTTCTTTCATCCATCTAAAACGGGAGTTTGGGGGCTGTAGGATAAGGCAGAGTTCCTGCCAGTGTCATCGCTTTTTTTCTACACATCTCTCCTACATAAGTACCCAGTTATTTCAGGTATTGCACTTTCATAAGTGCATCTGGAAAATGCTTTTTTAGGTGTCTTTGTAATTTCCTTTTCTTTTCGTAGTTTTGTATTGGCACAGAAATAGTGATGGTTCTCTTCATGAGTCACTCCAAGTAATAGACAGGTGAATGGGACAAGTTTTAGAAGAAATCATAATTCCTTCTACTAGCAAAGATGGAACTAGGAGTCTGAGATTAATTTTTACCATTACAGTCCTAATTTAAAAAAATTGGGTTCTCAATATCATACATAATTTTACTCTTGCATGTAGAACATGTACATTTTAAACTACTGACAGGAGTGTGGAGGGAGGATTATTGAGAAATCTGTGCGAAGTTACTGTATATCAGATTCGCAAAATTTACTTTGCGTAGAAAGCATTTTCCTCAAAGTCTGTCTATGTGTGTGTTTGAAAACAGCTTGTTTAGAGCAAGCAAATGAATTTTGAAGTCTCTCTTTCTTAGACCTTCCTGACAAAACCAATTTTTCTCATGAGGATAATTTAATTCAAATGGCTATTATAATTTTGAAACCCCATGCGTTGCAGTACATTAGTAGCCAAATGTACATTTTATTTTTAATAATAAAACTGATGAATGAGCAAGTGATAATTATGCCTACAGATTTTTCAGCTTCATGTTCTGATGCAACATCAGTCATGGAAGAAAATGTTTTTGCAAATACATGAAATGCAAGAGAGAATTACCCTACTGACTATTTCAGAATTCAGTCCTGAGCAGTTATTAAATTAGACACTTTAAGTTAAGAAAACTTATCTTGCAATTAGGTTGTTCTTTTGGTTTTGGAGGAGGGTTTTTTTATGATCTAGAGTTTGGTCATCTCCTTACCCATGTTCCTGCAGCAACCCCAACACGTGCCAGGAACATCAAGCTCATTCACATCTATGGTGAGAGTCGTAGTAGCGTCACCTTCTCCAGAACCTCCTAGAGTTCAGACCTGGGAAGAAGGCCAAGGCTGGGTGACCAGGTCCTCTTGTTTGGGCATGAACTTTCTACTCATCCTACCTAGTATTGTGGCATGATCAGGAGTGCCCAAGAGTCACAGAGCCAAAAAGAGAGTTTCTGGAGACCTAGAAATTCCCACTAGCTTTAATGAGGGCCTCCTGCACAGCGAAGCTCAAGTGCCACAAAGCTGCTTAGTGCCTCCTTTATTGTGGAAAGGTGATTTGGAAAAACCGCAGCTTTAAAGTAAAAAATGTGTTTGAAAAAAAAAAATAATCTCTGAAGTATTTCTAAACTTTCTAGAGACTTTTTTAGACTAGCTGAGTTGGAAAAATAAATGGTCCAGTGACTACTTGCTAATTCATCTGCATGTGCAGCTGCAAAATTATTTTCTGTGCACATAGTGCAAAACTTCTTCCTAAATATGAGTTTTAGAGACCCTTTGGGAGTAATTAACTATAATGCAGAAGCAAATCTGGGTTCATTGTATGCGCTGCTCATTTAAGAAATGTTTTTGTGCACAAAGCCCATTGGTAAGTTTCCAAAACCTCCATGAATGTTAAACATTTTATTATAGGACTCTGAGTGCTTCTTATTTTACATAAAATCTAATGTAATCCCATGAATTACATTTAGCTTTTGCTCCCTGGATAGCAAATTGCCATGTCACATGTGTGCCACAGTATATTCATGGGCTAAAACTTGGCTTTTATTTAGTTATTTATTTAAGAGTGATAGAACAGGTTTTTTTCCTGTGGATTACACAAAAAGTTGAGGATATACTCAGCACAAATTGCATGCTATTGATTTTGTTCTACTTACTGGTTGACTTCCATACTGTGTGGGGGTTTTTTTGTTGTTGTTATTCTACTAACCGCTTTCCTCTGGGCTTTTAGGTCTACGCTGTACATTGTTGTTAGGATCCCAACTCTGATGGATAGGCAAAGCAAAGCTGCTGTTTTCATCAGTTTTCATCAGGATTGGCAGTCAAAACGATTGAGTTCCTGAGGATGTGATTTAGCTGGGATTGGGAAGATGTGCCCTGAGCCTCAGCGGGTGTAGGCATGTGCCCGAAGTTAAGAACATGTTTAATTTGCTGAATTAGGTAATGCGTGAGGCTAATGGACTCCTTCAGAGGCAGCAGTGTGATGCTTTCTGGTCTGTATTACATGGGCAGTCAGGGGATGTGATCTGCTGTTCCCTCACTGTCAACTAATTTGTGAAGAACCATAAATCATGTGAGATACTCTGAGGAAATCTTTCATACCTACTGTAGGTATGATGAGAGTGCTGATACTTGCATGTAAATGGACAGAGGTCACGGGCAGCAGGCTGGTGGGACTGGGCTTACTGGCCCAGCTGCTGCTGATGGTCAGCACGGAAGCACAGTGGCACAAAAATGGAAGAAGAACAGAAATACCTGCTCAGCTCTTAGTAAAGTTTATCCCTTCTCTTGTCTTAACTCTTTATTAAGTTTATTTGGAGAGGTTGATAGCATAGCATCATATAATGTTACCTAATATATATTGCGTCTTATCCACCATTTATTTCCCAATAAAAAACAAACTGTAGTTTTCACTATTATAGGAGACTTAATCGTTAACATCTGAAGGTTTTTACAACACCTGCACTTTATCTCAGAATATGCAAAATATATCCAAACACTTCCATTTAAGGTGACAGTTTACACTGTGCTTTGGCTGCACTGTCTGGATTGGTTGGAATTTCATGCAATTGCTATTTTACACAGCGGCAGAGTATCTGTGAAGTGGCTATCAATTGAAACATATTTTGCTCTTCAGACTTGGTTTTGCAGGTTTCACAAAACATTTAATTAGAGATAATCAGCTTTTAACCAGTGAGAGCACACTGATGTGATTCTCTCCCTCTCTCCCCCATAATTGTAGGCATAGTCTGTACCCGTAAGATAAATTACTTGCAGTCTGGAGAACATCCTAGCCAGCAGGAAGGGAGAGAATAAGAATGTCATTTGCATGAGGATAAAGATGATGTTGGGTATACTGTGATTTCAGTGAAGAATATACTTTTTCTTTCCTTTTCAGAATGGTGGACGTGGAAACCAGCTGGAGATTGTCTCCTTTCCCTCGAGGTTGCTGGTCAGTCATCATCTTCCACCACTCCCAATGAAACTAGAAGAGCTCCATGCTAACTTCTGTAATTTTTGGTTCACTATGGAAGATCGAATGATTTTCTGGCTCAGGTTTTGTGAAGTTCAGCATCTGCCTTGGACCCGCAATTTGGAAAAGGGATCATCTCTGAGACACAGTTAAGAAACGGAAAAAACAGTCCCTGACGATGAGCACTTTAAGTAGCACTGGAATATTACTCAGCTTAACGACAGTATCTGTTATGCTGGATTTTAGCTTGCATGGTGGTCTGATGGCTTGGTCCTTAAGCAGCAATTTGACTCTGAATCAGAGTTTACCTACATCTGATCCGCTTAATGCCTCGGAGAAGGGCGAAGTCTCTCGGATGTCCATGAGGGAGAAGAACTGGCCAGCCCTCCTGATCTTGGTTGTCATCCTGCTGACCATTGGGGGGAACATATTGGTAATTATGGCTGTGTCCTTGGAGAAGAAGTTGCAGAATGCCACAAACTTCTTTCTGATGTCCTTGGCGGTGGCAGACATGCTGGTGGGTATCCTGGTCATGCCCGTGTCGCTCATTGCAGTCCTGTATGGTAAGTGGCGTCCTTCCTTGTTTGACTATACACTTCCGCAGGGAATCCCCTGAGGCTGCAGAAATCTGTTTTGCCCAATTTTTCGTGCATTGGTAGCTTGGGGAGTATCAGTGTGGACTTGGCCATGGGTCTGTGCTGAAGTTCATGCTCTGCAGGGTGATGGTGATGCTCTGCTGGGAGGTGAGCTTGTGTCCATGCTGCTGGGAATGATCCATGAATGGTGTTGGCATATTTTTTTTTTATTGCTGAGGCCACCCAGAGAAACTCCAACAATGAGTCAGCTTTTTACTTTTTGGATGGTTTGTCTCAAAATTAGCTAGGATACAAGAGCTTAGGGAAAAGCTGAGGAGTGTGTTTGTGACTGACCCAGCTCTAAGTCACGTTGAAATCAGTCATTGAGCTCCCACTGGTGTCTGTGGGATTTGAGCAATAAAGTGGTTAAGAAAGGAGGTTTGTACTAGTAGATTTGGCATTCAAATAAAAGCCTTCATTCTTGGCATTTATAGCTGAGGTTGCCTTGTGCCTTTTAGGGTGTCATTTTGCCTTTCTGTGATGCAGTTTCCTTATCTCTAACCTGAGAAAATGCCCTTCATTTTAAAATACTTCGAGATCTACATGTATAGGTGTAAGCATTTATTGCTCCCCTACCATATTAGGGTCAGTGTGTTTGTGCTGGGAGGGGGGGGCATTGCTCCTGCACTCAAGTCCAGATTCACTGTTAGTTCTTCAAAGGGATAAAATATCAAACGCATGCAACTTTCTCACCTGTTTGAGACTCCAAATCCGATTTTTCTTTTTTTCAGTGTGGTGCTCTCCATCCCTGGACATTACAAAGGGGTATTGCGTTTGCATCTGTATCTCTGGTGGTCATGTTTGTGTGCTCACATATCAGTACAATGTGTGTGTGTTTAATAGATAACAATAATTTTTGAAGTCTGTTTTCAGATTTTCTTTGAAAAGTATTTTAATATTGATATTTCTTGGAAACAAATAATGCTGTTTACTTACAGATTTGATTAGAAATTGGTTTACTGTCCTATAAAGTAAAATGTAGGGATATTTATGTGACTTCTTCCATTGCCTAAATGATTAAGTCAGAGATTCATTTCTAAAGCACATTGATCAAGCACACATAATTCCAAAGCTTATATAACTTGTCTACAGTGAGTTAAATCAATATGTGATTTAGGTACAGACCTAGTCATTGAGATCTAATGCATAAAGCTTTTTATTTTGGACTGTCAGAATAGTTTCATCTCTAAATCTTCTGCATATTACAACATGTATTTTATTTTTAGCATTTTACTCCAGTTCCCCGAAGCTTGAAAGGGAGCATATAAATATTAAATGTTTTGATTGACCTCACTTGCATAAATTCAGGGTTACCCAGTGACTCTAAAAAGGTGAATTTATGGAAGTGATCTTCCTACATACTTGCTTTCTGAGTCTTTGGAAACTAATGGAAATGGATTTTCTGTTCTGCCTAGAAAATGATAACTTAAGGTCGTTTAAAGGTGTAAACTATGCCGCATATTTAGAGGCAGGTAAATATCATTGATCTGAAGAGGAACTGTAATTATTCCTCTTTTCTACCGGAGCACTAGTATTAGCTGTTGATGGCCCAAACACTTCTCCACAACCAAATGGTACTAAATAGATATTTTGGATAAAAGTTATAATTTCAGAACAGGCATGGAAAATCTGTGGAAACACTGTGAGAAATGAGAACAGCTGCTGTTATTTCTGGGGATTCAGGAGGCCACTGGAGCCGTGCTGGGTGCTGGCACTGCTCCCTCGGGCCAGCTCTGTAGCCCTTGTTGGGCTGGACCAAAGCAGGCATGTTGCCTTCACCCTTTGTGAGGGGAGGAGGAAGAGCTCCATTTGGGGAAAACAGAGCCTCAGAGGAACTTGTGGACTGATTTGAATAGGACCCCTGTGAGATCACTTTTCTATATTATTTAAGCTGCTGATTGTGGAAATAAGCAGCCTGGGCTGTGCCACTCCAGCAGCAAGGAGAAAATGCTGCCCGAGGGGGTAGAGAAAGTCTGCCCCCTCTCCCAAGTGATTATTTGCTAATTCATCCTGAAAATAAGCACTTGGTTTGACACCAGAAGCAAAGGGGCAGACTGGGTGTGTGTGAGAGAGGACCAAAGGAAAAAGACTGAGGTTGTGTCAAGGGTATGGCTCCTCTTTAAATCCACCATTACATACAGATGCCCTTTTCTGGGCATCTAAAGAAATCATTTAGGACACAAGACTAACAGGGCATCAATAACCTCAGCATTTGATGGTTCATAAAAGTAAAACATACATGCAAGGGCACAGAGGAAAACCTGGTTAAACCCATCACTCATCACTACATACCACTGGGACCAAATACAGCTGTGTCTTCCTCAGCTTCACGTGTCAGTCACCAAGGAGGCGAGGCAGGTATCTCATATACTATACTCAGCTTGGTGGACCTGTTCTTATGGCAACATGAGACAGCAGCTGGAAAGGCTCTTGGCAGAGTCACAACATTAACAAATGCTACTATCACAACTGACAGCCTCCAGAGATCCATCACGTATTCCCAAGTCTGTTTTATCTGGTGTCATAAGTAGTGTCTCTGCACCATTGCACATACTGGTTTTGAGGACAAAATGTGGCCTCTTATGTAACATAGGATTTCTTGGCTTAGTTTCCTTTGAGCTATAGTTTTTGGAAAGATGGTTCTTCTTACAGCAGCCTGCAAGCACTCTGGATGCCACAGTGGCCGGTAGGACGATGGACGTTATCTTGAGCTAGTAGTCAGGAAATCAAAACCTACACAAGTGCTTTAGTAGGTTTTATATTCCACTTGACATGGTAGCACACAAACCAGCATCGGGGTTAAGGGGGCAAATATTCACACATCAACGGAATTCCTCTGAGAGTAACAGGGGTTCATGGCAATGGACTGATCGGGGAGAGCGCTATTGCTTGGAGACATAATTGTGAATGTTCAGTCATTTTTACTCTGTATATTTTATCCCATGTGTTCTGTATAGTCTACACATTATGTCACTGAGCTGTTTTAAAAGCTGTATCGAGAAAAGTATGCAGCATACCTCTTCCAGATGTGTAGAAGCCATTTTTAACGTAAATAATCAGAAAGGAACTGTTGTGGTTTAACCCCAGCCAGCAACTAAGTACCAGACAGATGCTCACTCCTCCGCCAACCCCCACCCCTGAGTGGGATAGGGAGGAGAATTGGAAAGAAAGGGAAACTTGTGGGTGGAAATAAAGACAGTTCACCAGGACAGCAAAGGAAAAGATGATGATAATAATAATAAAAAATATTAATAATGATAGTAACAATAATAAAATATAATTATAATAGGATATACAAAACTATGTACAATTTCTCACTGCCCAACGACTGATGCAGCCTGTCCCAAATAGCAACCATGGAGTAAAACAGAGAGCGATCTTGGAATGATCTCAAGCAGTGATCTTGGAAAAGCGATTTCCCAAGCAGCGATCTCGGAACTCAAGTTCCTGAGAGCGAGTGAGGGAATGAACAGCACCCTGCCCACCAGCTGACCCCCACTTATATACTAGTTGTGACATCTATGGTATGGAATATTCTCTTTGGCCAGTTTGGGTCAACTGTACTCCCAGCTGTTTGCACCTGCACACTAGCAAAACCTGGGAAGCTGTAAAATGTCCTTGATCGGTTAGCAACAACTAAAAACATCAGTGTTTTATCAATATTCTTCACATATGGTATCCCATACTAAATCCAAACCACAGTAGCTACTGGGAGGAAAATTAGCTCCATCCCAGCCAAAACCAGGACAGGAACCTTAAAAAATACATGTAATAAAGAGAACATTGATGAAGTTGCTTTCAAGTGTCCACATCAGCTATCTCAGCCCCAAATGATAAATTCTGGTTTGCAGAATAGGTTCATTTCCTTACTTTTCAGCTAATGAGGTAGATGAAGTTGATTTCACTCCAAGCATAACCAGAAAATTAAACACACACCGCCCAGAAAGAATTCTGATTTTCAGAGGTTTTCTTTTCTTAATTAAAAGAAGGGAAAATCAAGTTGTCAGTTAATTCAGAATCTTATTACAAAGGAAGGGATGGCAGGATGCATCCTGCTGGATTTTTCACCAATTAGTCAGCACCCTGATATATTTATCAATTAGTCTTTCTTAAATGTCTTGGACTAATCAATGAGTTGCATTTAACAACATAGAACATTTTTCATGGCATGCAGTTCCTAAAGCACTGAACAAATTAGTATGCTAATTAGTAAGCACGTATTGGGAAGAGTAAATGAGAAATTAACACCATGTTTCATCTCAGTGGAGAAACTTCTGATTAATTAAAAATACTGGTGTGATAGGGCATCAGTTATTCTGCATGTAATGGAGCTTCCGACAACACAAGGAATTTATCTCCTCACCTCGGAGCATTTTAGGGAGGAGAAGTTGTAGGTTTGCATTGTGTCTACTGTTTATGGGCAAGAAAGAATGTCTACCAGGACTAGTGAAGGAATGCAAGAGAATCTCATCAGCTGATCTGAGTGTAAATTACACAAGGTATTAAACTGTCTTTGTCCTAATGAAATGGGTTCACAGCTGCTAACAAGCTGCCAGAGTGTGGCCAACAAGGGGCCAGCACACTCATCTGCCGCTCCAAGTGCCTGGGCTTCTCTCCTTTCTTTGACTTTCCAAAAACACTGTAATGCTGGCGGCCTGACGCAGCTTCCAGGAAGGCTGGTATTAGATTCAGCATCCATTAGCCCCAACTGCTGGAGCAGATTATTGTTATTATTGATAATTATCATCATTATCATGTGGTGACAGAGATGTGCTGAGCAGTGGCGGCAGACTTCGCTGTTTATTCCCCCTGCAGAGGGAAGGGGGAGCAGAAAGAGCCATCAGTCAAACAGCCGACTCTGCAGTCTCATTTCGCCTGACCCTGCTTTGCCTTTCTAGGGTGGCAAGTGCTATCAGCAGTGAACATCTTGAAGAGAGACCTGATCAGGTGAGACAAGGACGAGGTGTTGATGAATATGTTCCTTGGTAGAGTCGATACCTGAAAGGATAGATGGAGGGTGCCTGGAGTATTTGTAATGCAGATCTCAGCAGTGCCAGGGCATGCTGCACACCTGGATGATGCTGGATATTTTCTGAAGCTGCAGCAAGGAGCAATGTGCTCCTTCAACAGCTGGAACAGCTGGGGCCATCTGCTCTGTCTTCTTTTTTTTTTTTTTTTTTTTAATTTAATTATTTTCCCTGCTGATTTCTAGTAATGACTCTTGAGGTACAGTTTAGTATTTACTGCTGCCAACCAGCTACAGGCACCTGCATGGGAAGAAAAAGATGAAATAAGAAATTATGTTTCTTGTACTGGAGTTCCCTTAACTCTTTTAGTGTATTCATGGTTGTGAGTTAAATGTCTGCAGTTGTCTGTATGTCTGAGTGACCACATCACCTAGATCAATTAACAGTCTTCCCCTTCTGACAAACTCTTGGCTGAGTTTTTAGCTAGTTATTATTTAACCTAGTCACTGGTTTATGACTGACATAGTGAACTGGTGAGATTACCCTGCATTATTTTAACATAACAAGTTGTGCCTCAATGGTCTGGAAAAATGGTAAACCCGAAATCTGTGAACCAGCAGTGAACACCTTGTCCATGACCCGTCACCCATTGCACTGTCTTGGTATTTTCCTCCCTGCGCCACAGTAGCCTGGGAGCCTCCCTGTGCCGGGGCAGCATCGTCCTGCCAGTTCTGGGCTGCTGGATACGCGTTTGCACACCTCGGAGAGGACCAAGGGGGTCCCTTTCCTCTCCCAGCTGCTTTAACTGTCTGTGTTACTGCCAGTAGTAACTGCTGCTCCATGCTCAGCTCCGCTAGCGATTGGGTCAGCTGAAATTTTAAGATGTTCTGGGGTTTTGGAGCCCTCACAGCCTGGCTGATGGGCAGAGTGATGCCTGGAGCCAGGGCTGGCATCATGGCAGCGGAGAGTAGAAACACCATATTAAGAAAAGGAGTGAAAACAAACACAGTATCGCCAAGGCTTCATCCCCAGAGAGCACTGGCAGCATCTCCCGGCACAGTGGAACCTTGACGAGCTCTTTTAACATGAATATTTATCAGGTTTAGCATTTGGGCCCTCGTAGGGCTACATAGATATTTACTAATTGCTTCTCTCAATACTATAGTAGACTTTAAATATTTATATGATTGATATTGAGTATTAACATGATTACTATCAGGAGAAAAGTGAAATCTCACCTTGTTAAAATAATGCTTTTACAAATGATGCCAGAGTTACACCACCTTCACTGAAAAGGATCCAGTATGGTGCAGAACCGGTTCCCATATGTGTTTGCTGCCTCTGATCAGTGAGCTGGAACGGTGGGAAGGAGCAGAGGGAAAGCAAGTTTATTTATGGCTTATAAGCAGAATCCTCAGAGAGCAGATGAAAGAGAAGAGAAGAGAAAGTAAAGCCAGAGACTGGCATAAGAGCAGCGAAGACAAGGCAAATGCCTCTAGCAAAGCCTTGAGGGTGAGGGTAAAAGCTGCCAGGCCAGCCAGAGTGTGAGCCAGCACCAGCTGAGCTTCCCAGAGCCTTATAAACATCCACCTCTGCCCTGAGGAAATTGTATTTTGGCAGCAGTTCAGGTGCATTTATAAGGAAATTACTTTAGGGGTGCGGCTGGGCCTTAGTTCTCTGACCCTCAGTGGCAAATGCTGCTGTTCTGAATGCGCACCCTGATGTCTCATGCAGGGGAGGCTCAGAGAGCGGGATGGGCTCTGCCGTGTGCAGGGGTGCTCTGAAGATGGTCCAGGAGCCGAGGGCATGGCTACAGTCGTAGGAGGAGGTGCTGGGGAGATGCACTTCCCCTCAGAAGAAACAACAATGAAAGGAGAGTGGGAATTCATAAAAATTTCTGAAAAGAACCCAAACTACATTAGTTACAGGGACACTAAACCTACCACCGGCTGCAATGAAAATAAGGAAGGAAATAGCAAAATATAAATAGTTGCTGTTAACTAAAATATTGACTAAGGTCTTAATGAATGGAAAACCCTGGAGAATGAGTCTGGAGTATAACTGCCAGACAAATCAGACTAGAGGTCCAGCTAGATTAATACTTTGTCTCTGACAAGGGCCTGAGCAAAGCGATGAATTTTCCTATTGCAGACTGTTACAGAAAAGCCTTCTCAAGGCAAGCGTTTCCCCCTAGATTATATGAGCTGGTGTTTGACTTATGCCCTGTATTATGAGAATTTTATCCCCTGTTATCTGTGTGTCTCAAGGTTTTGTTTAGGACTTTCTGATACAACATTCAGGTGTCTAGAAATGGTCAGTCATTTTAAAAATTGTGCCAAGTCATGGCCTTAGATGTATCTTGATGGCACCAAATTCCAGATGGCAGTTGCATTATTTTCAGAAATTATTTTTTATGCACATTAATTTTAAATGCATGACCTTTCTGTTTGGACTGAGTAACCACTACAATTTATTCTTCTGCTAGAGTGTGAGCAAATGGAAACACCGAGGCTGCTTGCATTATCTACTATGTCACAAACTCAGAGATGGGGTGGGTTTTGCTCTCCCATGACTTGTACCTGGGATGAAATGAAATACAATTAAATTTATATTCAACAGCATGTATTAGTTTGTTATCATTTGCCATCAGTAAAATCCACTGGCTGTTATGCTATATGCTCATCCAGCAGCATTTATTCTCTCTTGAAGTCCCCACAGCTTTCTTGTAACCTCAGCTAACCTAAATAATTCTATGAAGTCTAAGAACATGCTGCCTCATTGTTCACTCTCTTTCCAGTTTATTAAATACACAGAAAGCTTTAATTCAGATATCCTGTTACTGAATTTTCTCCACATGAACAACTGCCTGGTTACCTAATGTGACAAATGGGATTAATTTGTGGCATATCTGTATTGCTGTTTGGAAAGAAATCTCTGTATGGTGTGCCCTGAATCCATGTAAAAGCCTCTCTTCTGTTACCCAAGGTTTAAATTGTGCTTTGAGGGAAGGCGGGGGCAGAATACTAGACAGCCTTTTGGATGCTCTCTATGTCCTGTTGAATATGGGATCCTGGTTGTAAAATATTTTGAGGAAGCTAAACGTTAACTTGCAGCATTTTACAGAGCCCCTGAAAATATTGCACCCTGGGATGACACTCTGCTTGGTCACGTTTGGAAATCACATTAGGAAGTTGCAAACTATGCAGCTTTTGCTGGCGTTGGTGGAAAAGCGGTGGCTTCTTGTCAAGTACGAGTCAAAGGCTGAAGAGCTGAAATGGGCACAGGAGCTCTGGTTTGGAGAGGGTGATGATACCTGGCAAGAGGAGGGAGTGATGCTATGTGCCCTTTCTCAGCAGTGATTAAATTTGGTCACTTGTATTAGCATCAAGCTCTTCCAAAACACTTTGAGTAGGAGCCTTTAGCTTTTAATTGCTATATTGAAAGCTGGCTTTGCTCCATACAGAAAAAATTATTCTTAATTTCATTTCTGACTTCATTTGATATTATCCATACCTTGGGCTTGGGGTTTGTTTTGGGGGGATGGGTGGGGTGGGGAGTGGGGGCCAGCGAAGTGTGGGAGGGGGGGAGTAATTTTACTGGTGGACTTTGCAAAATAAAGACTGGAAGCCAGACTAGCAGGGAAAGCATCATCATCTGAGCAGTGCAAAGCACTTTGAAATAAAGACCATAGTGCTCCATGGTACTTCAGAGTCATTTTCTTGCTACTCTTATTAAGGCAGAATTGTTTCTAAAAATTGTCACAGGAATTTAACTTATCCTAGCGTTTTGTTATTCTTTCTCATTATTTTGACATGTCTTTTTATTGATGTCTTCTCTGAAAATCTCCTCAAGGTTTTTGTATTCTTTTGTTATGAGAGATGAGAAATCAAATTTGATATTTGCAGAATGGCACCAACGTGAGCTAGACACAGTCCTTTGGGCATGTTTTTTTGTGTAACTAATGAAATTCCACTTGTTCATCCAAGGAGCAGCCTCATCCACGGGACTGGGGATTTGACAGCCAGGAATATATTTCAGAATATTGGGAGTGAGAGAAGCAGGCAGGGCTTGCTGGTAGAGCACTCCAAGTATTGTCTGAACTGCATCCTTGGAGATCCTGTGCCCCACAAAAAAAAAAAAAAAAAAAGGTAACAAAAAAAAAAAAAAAAAAAGGATTACAGGCAGCTCCAGTGTCAGCGAATCCCAGTGTGTGTGTTTAGCAGGACGATTTGAGTCTTTCTTCCAAGCCGTGTGAGAGCACGCAGCCGCGCCAAACCCCAGCTCAGGCCGTGGTCTTTGCTGCAGGCAATGTGTAGGGGCCAAAGTCAGAGCGAGTATTGTGGGGGCATCGATGTGTAGGTCCAACCAACCGTAACTATCACCCAGCCTCCGTGATATTTTGCTATCCATCTTACCTGCACTGCCATCTGTTACCTGACGTAGGGACAAGTGAACTGGGTGTTAATAACTGGCTGTAATGAATGCATAAGTGTCTCTCCTGGGCTCTCAGAAAGGCTTCATTAACTTCGGTTACAGACATGAAGGTCACGTTCCACAAGGTGTACTGCTCTGCAATTTCCTTCAGAAAATGAATGCTGTTATTCTTCATTACGCACTCAGAAGCGAGTGCTTGACTCAGTGAGTCTCCCTCTCTCCTGTAGCTGTTCTGACGTAGCTCGGGGGAGCCTGGATGCTGTGGTGCCATGCACCACTTGATGCCTTGCATCGCAGAAAAGCGAGGAGCAAGGGCCTCTCTCCAGCCACTGCTCTGGAGACACATAGCATCATGAGCAAGTGTGTCATGGCAAATAAAACTGCTCAGAATGCTCTTGTCTAATTACTTTTTTGATTAAAATATGGTGTGTTGCCAAAAATGAAAACTCTGTCGAAGTGTATCCATGTCTACAGCACTTCTCCTGGGAAGCTGAAAAAGGAATGGGATTATTCTCGTTGCTGGTGAAGTATTTTTGCATCATGTGGGAGTCCAAGTCCCCATTCTGCCAGCTTCATGATGATCTGTTGCACAAAAATCAAAAATTTATCCAGTATCATAATAATCACTAGGACACTGGACTATATTTCAAGCTGTAAAGTAGAACTTCTGTCTTGAAAATGTGTATTTTTTAACATAACTCTGTTCTTGCAAAAATCTTCAGAAGATCTCATGTTTATTCCAATGCTGAATGAAAATCAAATTTCCAACCTTGCATCACTCAAATGCCATCCTTCATCGTGCTCAAACAGCAAAAAACACCCCAGCGCCATAAAGCTGCCGTTCGCAGGCGTGTGCTGTCAACTGGGCAGCTCTCTGGAGCCTGTGGGAAAAGGGAGCCAGTTCCTGTGGTCAGCAAGCGACTTCCTTCAAGGAAGGGGCTCGGCACGTCTATCGCGGACAGTGCTGAAGACAGCTATGCCTGAGCTCCCAGGGTGCACCAGCTCACAGATTTGCTGTTCCCCGCAAGCTTCTTGCCCGTCACTTTGGCATTGCTTGGGTTCACTTGCACAGGGCAGGCCTTTTTTTTTTTTCTTTTTTTTTTTCTTTTTTTTTCTTTTTTTTTTCCCCCAGGAAGAATGCAGAGGACCCTTTGCCTTAGGTCTCTAATCTTGCTTCACGTACTGCTGAGCTCTGGATGATGTAGCCAAGGGTTTGCTGTGGCGAAGAGGATTTTCCCCGGAATAAATCAATGCCAGCCTTAAGAGAAAGTTTGAATGACACCTTTCTTACCTGCTGTGGGTAGCTCAGTATTATGACTAATTTGACCTCAGCTTTAATACACATTGTGGAACATCAGTTTATGGGACTCTGAAGACCAATTTCTGCTGTCAGATACAGAGGCAGAACTGTTACTATTTAATTTTTTACCACCTGTCTTTCTTGTTATTTCTTCACTCCGCACCACCTGTATATCATCCAGCTCTGGCTTCAGCCTGCTTCTTGGTGGAGGCAGACGTATGCTTTATTACCCTCTCTGCGTTCATTCCCATTGTCACGAGGATCTTGCCCATATGCCAGCTTTAGGAGAACACACTAGAGGACGATGAATGGTTTGCATTTGTAAACATGGGTTTTTTTGTTCCTCCTGACTTCTTGCTGTTAAGCAACCAGCTACTTTGCCTACTGCAGGTTAATGGAGCCTTTAGCCTGTGATCTGCTGGAGATGATGTTGCTGTACATGGAGCTCCGGCTGCACAGTCCAGCATGGCCAAACGCAGCCCAAAAACTTCCACCAGCTTCTGTTTCTGGTAGCTTTCATCTTGAGGGCTGGTCATGGAGAAGGTTGCATGGCTGCTTTCTGTTGGCTGTTAGAGCATTTATTGATTGCATGCCCTTTGAATCAGCTCCTGTTAGATTTAATTAAACAAAACCCCTCCAGAGAAGTCAAGGGGATCACGGAGCCCCTGGGTATGCACCCAAGAACAGGTGCACATCAGCGGGTCAAGGGGCTGTGCCAGTAGCCCAGCCTGGCAGTGGTGGGTGTCAGATGTGAGTGAGCCACACGTGCACTGTTCGATAGTCACTGGCAGGCTGAGAGTTAATCCTGCCTTTTATTCAGGGAAATGTACTTGTGGCCCAAATTTTCACAGATTGTGAGGGATGCTGCAGAGACTCATTGTTTGCCCTGTGTGTTTGACAAGTTTTTTCGTGGATGGAGCCTCTTACAGAAAGACCTGAAAAAAATTGGTTGCGCTAATTTGGAAAATAATGCATAGAAACATTAATCCACATTTCTGAGATTAACAGTGACCCATGAAGTAAAAAAAGATGTCTGTCTTTTTTTTTTTTTTTTTTTTTCCCTAAATGTAGAAAAATTAAAACCAGGAATGCTAAAGAACACCTTAGATTCTAATTTTTAAATAAAAAAAAATCGTTATTATTATAGTCTCTGCTTTGATCAGTGGCTGCAGATAGGTAATGTCATGTGATCTTTCCCCTGTGCTTACAGGTGGACCTAAGGAATGGCTTCCTACAAAATGCACCAGGGGAGATCCTGACCAAGCTAAAGTCAGTGGGAGCATTGGCAGCAAGTTCAGAGAGGCTACGGCTTTTGCCAGAGAACTCCTCTGCCTCCTCCAGCCCTCTTTATACTCCTCCTGTCTGGTCATGACTGCAGCTCTTGGCATGACTATGGCAGCATCGTTCATCTAGAAGGGTCCCAGATGTTTTGTTGCTCTCTTTGAAGTCTAAGAAAATCTCTTCTGCCACGGCATTGCAGCTCCCTTGGTGGCATTGCTGTTTATTGGGTATCGAAACCATCACACAAAGCATGAGCCACTCTGCTTTTAAAGCTTTATGGTACATATAGGTAAGAGAAATGAGCTGGCATTTGTCCAACTAAGATGACCTAATGCTGCTCAGTGTGAAACATTCATCTCAGTACTGAAATGTGCTCCCAGCCTGTGCAGGTCCCAATCCTAAAGTGTATTTCAGGAGACAGGCACTTGCCTAATGTGGTTTGGGATGCAAACCTTCTTGCAATTGCCTTTGCATTGGCTTTGTGAGGCTGGTTCTCCCCAAGGCACTTCTCCTTTGCTCCATGTTTCCTGCTCCAAAAGGAGCGAAATCCTCTCTTCTGGGCTGGCTGAGACTGTTGAGGGTGTTTTGTTTACTTCATTAGTTTTGGTTAAAAAAATAAACATTTTGAAAAGACAGAGGAAGCAAACTCACCTTAGAGAGACAAACTGTATTTTGCTGAGCAACATAATCCAAATATGGAAAATGAAATCACAAAGAGATTCCAAGGAGAGTTTCCGGATCCCAAAGGAATACAGGAGTGAAAAGAACTTTCTCACTCACTGTGTCCTGTTGTTTGCTATCAAGTATTAGTAAGACACTCAGCTACTGTAGTCATATCTTACATCTCTCGGGACCTGTTTCCTTTCAGGTTGGTCTGCTGTTGGGATGCCAAGGCCAGGATCTGTATGTGTCAGTGTGTAGCAACAGAAAGTCATGGCAAATCTCTGAGCACCTTATTACAGAATAAAAAAAAAAAAAAAAATCATCTCTTTGCCAAACTCCACTTTCTTGCAAGAAGCATTTTTTAAATAGAAAATCCCAACACTTCAGTGTGGAAAGAGTAGAGCCTCCTTGTACCTTTGTACTTTGTAAGAAGTAAATGCGCTTTGCAGCTTTCCTTCAAAAGCGGATAAACTGAGCTGCTTCCCCTTTGCAGTTTTATCCAAGGGAAGCTGCTATCAGTATTTCCTCTCTCACAGCTCCACCAGAGCCAAGAAGTCATCACTAGGTAAGTTAGGCACATCATCTCTAAACCATTTCAGTTTGTGGTCTGAAATAAAGCCAGAGTTAATTGGTAATGAGAGCATGCTGCGGAGCAGGTTTCTGTGACAAAGCCTTGGTGGGCACTTGCTAAGTGGAGGCAGGTTTTTTGCACCACTTCCAGCTCCACAGCTCAACTTGAGATGTGGTCTCACCCTGAAACAAGCTATGGAAGCAGTTCCTAGGTAAGCACTAACCTTGTAAAATATCATCTCAGTGGGTATATTCCTTGGACACAGCCTCTACAAATGTGGCAGAAAAAAATGGGCAGAGTCCACCTCTGTCCTCCTCCCAGGTTCCTGGGAGGTGAAGGGAAATGTTAAAATACTCAAGATCATTTCAGAGTATTAATGCCTGCTTACACTAGTTGAACATATGGCCTTATAGTTTTCTAATTTACCCACAGTACGTATGCTGCATCCAATCAGGGAGCTATTTTTCATACTTTAGACACTACATTGGACAGGTATTTCTTGCCTACCCAGTGTAATGGAGAATTGCCTATCCAAAATAAATCTTCTATGTTTGTGTGTGACTCATTAGAATGCTTTTGAATGGCACATATTTAAATGTTGTTATTTAATACAAATAAAGATTTAGATCCAATTATATTTTTTATTTCATCCTTTTGCTAAAAATTTTTGGGAGATGCAATGGTGTTTAAAATTCACGAGAGTGTAAAGCTCCCCAAACCTGGAGTGTGCATAGTTGCATTTCTGTTTCACAGGAGTACTGATGTCAGTTTAATACAGCAGCAGTTTTAATGCTGTCAGTGCAATCTTCTCATGCCCAATTTGCTTCTAGATCAGCAAAGCTAAATGTGGTTTAAAATTCATGAATCTTTGTTTACTTTTTATGGCAGTAGCCTGTTAGATCCGGTAGCAGCTTTGTAAGTGTGTTGCCTCATTGTAATTAACTTTTATGAGTTTAGTTGAAAAGAAACATAAACTTACATGCTTTGCAGCAAACCAGAAATTGATACAACACAATGAGAAAAGCAGAATTGTTATATAAAAAATAAGAAAGACCCTATGAAGATAAACTGTTGCAGAGATAAATTTGCTGATTTATAAAGGTGGCAGGTGGATGACTGAGATAACAAGTAAAATGAAGACAGCTAATGTGTTTCCCACAGACAGATTTAGCCTCATCTGAAAGGAAGAACAGCACCACCTCCAGGCGCTGGGGCCGTGTGAGACATGGCCACCCAGACTCTTCCTTCGGTACGTTTAATACCTTATTCTTAAATGTAAATTTTAATATAAAGAGAATGGATTTAACCAGAATTCCAGGCATTTTACCAAGATTAAGTTCATTTTAGTCTATGTATATGTATACATACATATATACCTATGACTTACCTTCCTATATGGACTTTATCTTAGATATGGATACTAGTCCCAGCCTAGGTGCCTCTTTGCAAACCTTACCTGAGTTCAGCTTCAGCTGTAGCTCAAATCCAGAATTCTGCCAGCCCTCATTCCCACACTCCGTTGGCCATCTGGAGAAAAACACAGTTAAAATGTGCACCACCTCTCCAACCACACCACAAAGCCTGCTGCTCAAGCAGCATCTGCTCAGTAAGCAAGGGAGCTGCCTGTGAACTGACATTTGCTTCTATTGATTTGTAAATAGTGCGATTTTTTAAAAAAAAATAAAAAAAGAAAAGAAAAAAGAAAAAGAAAGAGGAAGGAAAAAAAAGAGAGGGGAATAGTAAATTCTGTGAAATAGCAGAGTGGAAAGGATAGCAACTCCTCTTAATCTTTATCTGAACATTAACTTAGGAAAGTGGGAAATAAAATATTCTCCATTTAAAAGCATCATATGTGTGACCTGGAGTTTAAAACACAAATGTGACCACAGCACTTCTGGCCTGAGCTGTGACAGAGGAGTGCATCTCCAGGGCTTTATCCATCCTGTCCCTCCTGAACACCCATACCAGTTATTACTTTTACTTCTCTTACTCTTGCTCTTACTCTTGCTTCCTCTCCTAGAAGGTGTCTGCACCTAAATCTAGCACCACTTTCACACACCAAATATCTAGGATATATGATCTCATGCTGAGAACTTGCTATCTCTTCTCACTCACCCCAGCTGAGTGAAATTGGGATGAGGAACTAGTTAGTAGCATGTGTTTCTCAGCACTTGTCAATAAGCAGTTATGATTTCCAGGAATGGTCTTACTTGTAGTCTGTTGTAAAAATTAACATATAGCTCACTTTCCTGTGCTGCCTGCAGCTGCAGATATTGGAGAAAGTAAGGGGAAATGCAGAAGGATACCAAGGATGGTCAGCTGTTTTTCTGTACTCTGTCTTGACTTAACACGTAATTGAAAAACTCCTTCATTCTTGTTCTGTTTAGAAATTATGCCCTGTATTCACTTGGGAAGTCTGTTGATGCATGCAAATAGGTGCCTCATGTCAGCATTTTGCTGTTTGGTATATTTGTATACATCCTATCATATTTGTTGCTTTCACTGTGTTGTGTTATGGGCAGCATTTTGGGAAAACAAGTATGATTTCTTTTCCATGTATGGTAACCTTTAATGTTCTTTATGTGATTAGTACAATAGTATTGTAGCTTGTTGCCTAAGGGCTCAACCTGAGTGATGGTGACATGCCAAGACCCCAAGGAACAGACTACTGCTTTTAGAGAAGTGCATGTAATGAGCCAGCCCAGCCTTTGAACTCAAAAGTGTGGAAAAATCACTGCCATTATGCAGGCCAATACATACATAGACAGCTGCTTTACACAAGATGGAAAGGAATACAGAGAAGCAAGGTGAAATCTCTGAAAAGCTCTTAGATATATTGTGAGACAAATATACTGATGTAATACATTATATTAAATTATGAATGATTCCAGGATTGGGTCAATTAACTCAGAATTAACTCAAATTTTTCTTCTACTTCCTTTCACATCGGTCTGTTGAATTGATATCATTAAATTCTACTCAGTGAATCATGATTTTAATGTCTCTCCCCAATTCAGATGACATACCCCTTGAAAATCTGGTTCTAGAGTTGTCTAACATTCATTAAAATATGATCAAATACCCTGGGATGTTAGTCCACTTCCCTGAGACCTAATGGTAAGAGTAGCATTAAGTTCCCACTTTTTGTCAGCACTTGCTGGGAAAGAGGCTCTGATATGATTCACCTGCTTGCATGGTAATTAAATGGAAATTACATCAGTGGAAGACGGGCCACACACCAACTGCTCTGCCTTGCACTAATTTGCACGCTGCCTCATTGATGC
The DNA here is from genome assembly GCA_000699545.1 of Podiceps cristatus. Taxonomy (NCBI): domain Eukaryota; kingdom Metazoa; phylum Chordata; class Aves; order Podicipediformes; family Podicipedidae; genus Podiceps; species Podiceps cristatus. The sequence goes on from KL258244.1 coordinate 29,973, forward strand.
AATACAACCCTTTTCTGAATGGACAACTCACAAGAGAAACAGAATGGTTCCTCACTAGCTTTTCTGCCAAAATTGTTATTAGAGACACTAATGAGATGAGGGAAATTTGTGCATGAATTTGTAGCACGGAGTCTAGGCTGTGATTACCAACATGTGCTATATCAACATTTTGGTTTCATGCATTAGTTTCAAATATATATTCCATTTTTCCAGCCTCCTCCGTGTTTTCTGGTTGTAATAAGTCTCATTGTTGGAAAACTTAACTATTCCTGCAGGAACTCCAATAAGCACAGTGACAGCAGTGGGTTTAGTGTGTGAATCTCTCCTCTTGGTTTGTAGATGAAAAAGGTTCAGGACTACAAAGTTCAATGAGTAATGCACAAATATGAAATACCTAGTTCCTCCGTCAACTCTTAGGTATAAGATTTTATGGGCAAGACAGGACAGTCGATAAAGTTCGGTTGATTCCCTGTTACTTTTCAAGAGGTTTGATTTCCATTCCTGTTGACATATTGGCAGCAGGATCTCTTCTCCAGCTGTGCTGCAGTTATTGAGACAGAGCAGTTGTTACCCTGACCAATCTGTTTCCACCTTCTGATGTATAATTTTTTTTTGCAGTGTGTTTATTTTAGGTAAGTTTTGGGTGTTTTGCTTGTTTTCATGAAAGTCTATTTCCATCCCTAATCAGAGGCAGCAGCTGTAGAAAAAGGTCTTGGTGTTGTTGAGATATGGAAAATGTATGACAAGCTTTTACCATACCTATTTGGCACCCACTGGGATGCAGAAGACTGTAAATGCGTGTCTGACACCTATGAATATTGATGGTTGGGTCTGGGAGGCAGCAGAGCTCTGTTCTTACATCTGCGCATTTATTCTGAATAGTAACTACTGCTCATTCTGCTATTTAAATTTTGAATTTGTTGAGTAAAATTTTGAATTTACCAATTAAACTTTTGTTGATCCCTTCTGATTAGCTGATCTGAAATGAACAGAAAGAGATTGTATTTTAACACAGCAGAAACCAGAAGTCGTGAGTCTGCTTTACTGTTAAAATCTAGCTACCTGCCTCTGTCCAAGATGTTCTGCACAACAGCAGAACAAGGTTATTTGTTTGATATAACATGGCGAGCTGATGTTGACAAGCATGAACACAGGAAAAACAACTTCCAAAGTGAAGTCCTTTAAACATACCCTTTACATCTCACTTTATCTACTTTCCATAATGATGCTTTTTCTAGTCATACTGGGATAAGTACCTCTTGAATCTTGGGAGTAACTAGTTCTGCTACAGCACACATATTGCTCATTTACATTTGTTAAATCTACAGCAACACTTATTTTATTACATTTTGCTAGATTATTATGTTAATTCATTATTTTATTATTATAGTTATCCCTGGTTTTGATTTGTAATCAAGTGCAAGATTACACTGTAATAATAGTATAACGATGATAATGAAATAATGTTGCACTTGATTACAAAGCAAAAACAAGTCTATCAAAAAACCCAGTGGTATAACTTAAACTAAATATCATTTCTTTAGTTTCTTTTTCCACCTTATGAGACCACTATAATTTTCTGGGTAATTCTGTTCTTTTTAATATATCAGTACGCCCACACTTCATTTATCCATATTAAATTAAACTTCTACTTCTTGTTAACGGAACCTACAATAGGCCTACAATTTCTGCACAACTCAAAAATAAAGGAGTACAACTGTACCCAGATGGTGGTCATACGTTAAGTTTCACTTTGCCTCTGATGTTACCCATCTGGAATATGTCCCACATGCCAAAACAGTGTTATGGGACATGGAATCACCTCGTCCTACATTGCTGTTTTCAACACAGACCTCCTCAGGTTTCAAAACTGCGTTCCTGCATTGTTTGTCAGAGACAGACATAGTGTCAGGCAGGATTGATGTTGCTGCCTGTTTGCTTTCTTTTTGGCTGAGGGATGTCACCTGAATTCCAGATGTGAGGATGAAGGTATATGTGTTATAGTCTGAGGTGTTTCTAAATCTTTGGATCTGTAAAGAAAGCTGTGCTAAGCTGACCTTTACGTGTCCTCATGCAGCAGTATGACAACAATCTGGCATTTTATAGGCTGTAAATGTTGCAGTATGAAAGCACCATAATCTAAGATTAAATCTTACTTCAAGTCTTTTATAGTAGACTCTGTTAGTAGTGAGCGGTTTTAATTAGTAACAAATTGTGTACAAAATGCTTACAATAATGCAAATCCTTAACATCTTATTATGTAGTTTTACAAGTTAGGCTGTGACACCGAATAACAAATTGGTTGCTCGGAGTAAAGGGCTGATGTAAAACCAGACTGCATTAGGCTGGTTGGGGGTGCATCACCAGCTCTGCCAAGAAGGTGTGGGGTGAGCGGGGGTACAGAAGCCCCATGTTTCTTGAGAGGGACAGTGCAGCTTCAGCCACATGCAGCGGTCCCAGACCCCAGCTTTCCCGGGGCTGCTTTGCATGCTTGGATGCTGGTGAGAGGGTGACCTGCCCTCTCCACAGCAAGGGGGTTTGGGACGAGTCAGCCTTCTCTGGGTGTCATACCCAGATGAGAGGTTGGTTCCCAGCTAGGCCGAATGGCAGGGCCAGGAGTCGAGTCTCTCAGCTGTAGTACTGGCTGCTCCTGGGCTGAGGACAGAATTAGCCTGCAGACCTCTGCAGATGAGAAAGGAAGAAATGCTGCAACATGCTGAGGTGAAGTCTGCAAGCTGACTTCTCTCTAAGGCTTAATGTCCCCAGACTGTAATTCTGTTCATACTTCCCCATAGAGAGGTTTGATTAAATATGAGCATTTAAAGTTACTTCTTTCTTTTGGTGATAGAAATGGAGCAGACCAAGCCAGGGGCTCTCCACTCCCATGTGCATCTCCTGCAGGTGTCTGGGCTGTCTAGGAAAACCTCCTGTGCCACTGACGGAGAAACAGGCTTTCTGGCAGGCATCGTCTGTCCAGCTTATCTGCCAATGAAGCTTCTGGACCTAGTCCTGCTGTGGAGAATTGTTTTCCAGGCCTGTGAAAGGAGCTTCCAGGATTCCCATGGCCTGGCAAAATGGGGAATCATATGAATATCATGGGATAATGGGGAAGAAGTGGGGAAGGACAGCCAGGTAATTAAGGTTGACCATGGAGTGAACGAGACTCCAGAATTTGAAACATTGTACTAGAAGATAAAGGCTGCTGAAATGTTATGTTTCAAGAATTGTGCAAGCTTTGAGAAGGGGTCAAGCAGTTAAGTAACCTGGTCTAATTTAGCTGCACTTGTATGCTTCATCTCATTTCTACATCCTGTTCCTCAGTTAAAAGAAAGTTATGAGCAAAATTCCCCCAAAGTGTAAGTCTGGGTCGTACCACTAAAAGAATCCTGGTGCATAACCACGCATTTCTGGGTGGAATCTGGAGGTTGTTTGCACACTCATATGGTTCAGCAAAAATAGAGTATAGATTGTATTAGCAATACATGCATTTTCTAGATGGCTGTTGGAATTATTTAATTAAATATTTGAATCTTGTTTACATATTGGATGAATTCTGTTCCATTTCTGTTTCAGGGAGGGACAGCGATTCTTAGTTGTGTTGCCTTTTCATTGGGGCAGGTTGCACATACACAGATTACTATGTTGAGTTGGCACCTGGTGGCCATTAAGCTCCTAGAAAACAGTGGTGCTTGCTCATATATTCACAGATTTCCTTGGGATTACTGCATATGTAATAGTGTTCATTAGCAAATTCTTTCCTTGAGAAAGCCGCTGAAGGTGCTGTTCTATCACCTTTCAGACTCCTCACAGTGAAGTTTCAATGTGACAAACTTCAGCCTGACACTTCTATAATGAAAGATGTATCTGTTGGTCAGAAGTAGCCTGGGCATGGTGGCAGAAATACTTTGCAAGTTGGATATTTGTATCTAAGGTATTCAGTGACAGGAGGACAGTAGTTGGCACTCAAGGGTATAGAGCAGAATTTCTAGGCTTCTTAGCAGCCGCCAAAAAATTGCTTTTTACAGTGGCTTCTGTGGAGCACTCTCACGCTGCTGGCATTTCTACCTGTACAATCATGAAGAATCAGAGATGCCCACTGACTTGGAGGAAGCTAAACAGGGAATGCATTTTACAAGCCTTCTGCTCTGCAAAATACCAGAAATAGATATAAACATCTGTGAGCATGACCAAAATATGGCTTATTTCGCTTCCTTGAAGTGATTGCTTGCCATTATCAGTCCCACCGACTGCTTGTACTGGTTTTAACCTCATCAGACAAGCAAACCGTGACTCACGCTGCCAGGAAGTTCAGCCAGACGATTAACCCACTGCCCCTAATAAGTTTCCTGCTGTTGAGGAAGGTGCACTGTACAGTAAGAAGGAAAGCTGACTCACTGAACTAGTTTGATGTCCCTAAATTCATCAAAGCTTTTGAGTAGGGGTTGCACTTTCCATTGGCATTAGACCGGTGCAAGCGTAGCACTCAGCTGAACAAGGGCCAAAACGATGGGTTTATCCTGGTCCCATCCAGCAGCCTGCGAGCAAATGGGAGACAAAGTCACTGTCTCTTTTCAAACTGCAAACCTTGCTTTGGCCTCAAATTATGCTTTATACCCCAAGATGCAATCTTTTAGTTCCCCCCACATAGGGAAAAAAAAAATACTGACTGGGCATGCAAGGTATACCAGGCTAACAAAACTCCTGAAAACTTCTGCATCTGTATGCTCAGAGTTAATGCTACTGATTTGCAGAAGTTGTTTTAGAGTAAGGATGTCAATTCTTATTAAATTGGCCATCTTCTTGGAATATTTAGTAAAAGCATCGGCTAGTTAAAGATGACAGACCTGTGCTCTCTAAATATGGAACCCTTTAGGTCAAATGAAGGAGACCCCTATGTCTCTTTCCAAAATCAGACATTTTATCAGGATTCAGAGGTCAGTTTGTCCGGCTGCATTGCCAGGACGGAGCCTGGACTGAGAAAGAGGGTTAATCCCGGGTAGACTCCCACACAGCTGCCAGGATGGCACGAACGTCTGAATTGCCACTGGGTTGTGCTGAAATCAAATCAAAGACCTAAGAAAATCCCCTCTGTGTGGTTTTGTGTCCTCTCACTAGTCCCAGAGCCAGTCCTAGGGTAGAGCCATAGTCTAAACTTTATTTGACATTAGAAACTCTGGGTTCAAGCAGATGAATTATTTGTTCCAGCTAAGGTAACTGCTCAGCAGCCAGCTGTAATCGGAATAATGCCACATCATTTTCATTTCTGAATTTTAGGTTCAGCAAATGATCTGTATGTTTTGGCAGCTATTTCTTGTGATAATGGATCTTTTTCAATTTCATCAAAACCAGTGAAAACCACCTGTTATTGTCACATGTTTGTGTGCTTTGTTATGGAACAGTTTTTTGGAAAATATTTCTATTTTTACATTTAGAAGCTATTCATTTGAGGTCTGTGTTTGCTTGTGGGCTTATTTTCCAGTGCAGTGTTGGTTCAACTTGTTTAAGTAACATATGAAGGCTGATCCATAACTTGCATGAAAGAAAATTAAAGGAGAAGCCACTGTCCTGCCATTGTGCTGACAAACAGAGCATCAATAACCCGAAAATGTTTACTGGTGCAATTATTTTAGTAGACTGTGGTTTCATTTAGATAAAGTATTATGAAGCACTTATATCTCAAAATTGTGCGAAGAGATCATATCTTTGTTGGAGTTAAAATGCTGTAAGGAACCCTTTATACAAGGTTGGTGATACAATTCAATTAATTGTACCATTGCCGCATTAACTGTACATGTCACTCAGCGTAAAAATTCCAGATGCAGCTACAGATGCTTACACTGAGAGCAAAGAACATTATTGAGCCTAGAAATTTTTCAACTGACTTCAAACATAGTTTTAGTCTCCACCAATAAATGAAAAGGTGAATGTAACATACAGATTCATGGAACAACAGACCAGGCCAGAATAGTTTGATGTTTCCCTAAGAGAAGAGATGCCGCCTTTGGGGTGGCAACAACGTTCTCTATGTTTTCTTCTTAGCAAACATCCCATTTTATTAGCAGGTTTGTTTTAAGTATAGTACGTGATAAAGCTGGCTCCTTGCATTTAAAATATTACTTAAATGATATTCAAGCAACTTTTCACTAGATCAGATAATTACATACATTCTGGCTTTAAATTGGCTTCTTTCTTACAAGTCCTGTCAAGACTGCAAGTCTACTGGATAGAAAGCAAAATCTTAGTTATTTAAAATTCTCCAAACAGCATAATGGGTGCAATTGTTTAATTTGCAATAAAATACAGTCACATCAGTTAATTGCTATAACTTGTGAGGCAAAAACCAAGAGACCTTTGGAGGCACATCCAGCTCTGCTGGGGTTTTCCTCAATGGTGGAGGGTTTCCAAAGGAGACTACACTGTTCCGTGCCCATTGCCCCTGCCCCAGGGCCACTTGTGCCATGCTGACGGCTCCATCAGGGGAAAAAAAAAATAGCTCAGAGGAAATGGTTACTCAAGGTTTACTCAAGTAAATCCTCTGTACAGTGTTGCACTATGGCAAAATAGCATTTTATAGAACCATAGAATGTTTTGGGCTGGAAGGGACCCCCAGAGCCCATCTAGTCCAACCCCCCTGCAGTGAGCAGGGACACCATTACCCAGATCAGGTTGCTCACAGCCCCATCCAACCTGGGCTTGAATGTTTCCAGGGATGGGGCATCCACCACCTCTCTGGGCAACCCCTTCCAGTGCTTCACCACCCTCATCGTAAAGAATTTCCTCCTTCTATCCAGCCTAAACCTACCCTGTTTCAGTTTAAAACCATCACCCCTTGTCCTGTCACCGCTGTCCCTACTGAAAATATTCTCCCCCACTTTCCTATTGGCCCCCTTTAAGCACTGACAGGCCGCAATCAGGTCTCCCCGCAGCCTTCTCTTCTCCAGGCTGAACAAGCCCAACTCTCTCAGCCTGTCCTCACAGCAGAGGGGCTCCAGCCCTCGGATCGTTCTTGTAGCCTCCTCTGGACCCGCTCCAGCAGCTCCATGTCCTTCTTGTGCTGAGAAGAAGCAGAGGTTTGAGTCAAGTGCAGGGTGCCAGCAGTGGTCTCACCAACACCACACCTGGACACAGTGTGGACCTCCTTTTCTTACTTGGTGCTCTCTTCCACCCTTTTAGCCATCTTATCGCCTGAAAGTCCATTCTCTGTTAAGCATCTGTTAGGACCCTCAAGCCTTTTTGGGCTTGCAGCACTCAATAACACAATCCTTCTCCCAAAAGGCATATTCGTTCTTTGTGAGTAGAATATGTTCCTGCACTTGGCTGTGCCAGAATATGTACTATTTAAGGGATCCAGATAGCTTTATGATAGCCTTTACTTCCTCTAGAAAAATGCAGACTAGAAAGTTAAAGGTAAATTCAATTTCTCATATAACCTGTCATCCAGGAGTTCAATATGCCAGAAAAAACATTAAATTCCACTCTATTGATGATAAAATCAGAAGCATTGGCAGTGCTGCCCTTGAGACCAGCTGTTCTCCTCTAGCCAGGAAGCTTGGCTGCACGCACATGATCCCTTCTGTGGACGTGCTGGTAATCACTGAGGACTGCGGGGGGTCAAACAAGACGTTCTGTACTCCTCAGGCATGATGGAGATTTTCAACACTCTCTGTTGTGTGACTCTCAGGGTGATACGGATGTCTCTGAGTCATTTGGCTATGTAAATCTGAAGGAAATAAATTAGGAAAAAAAGAGATATGTAGCTTTACACTTGCTGATGTGGTATTTCAGGCTAAGAAATACTTTGCTTCCTAGATAAGAGAGAAGAGAATCATTTAAATTCTTTCATTCCCTTGGGAATAATGCAAGGCAGTAATGTTAAAACTGTACGTAATTGCTTTCTATTTTTGTAAAGCCTGTGGCAGCTATGGAACTTTAAAGTGAATACTGGGAAGTCTGGTTAGTAAAAAAAAGTGCTTCAGTTGCAACACATTATGGTGCAATGGGGGTAAAAAGACTTTTAGCAGTGGGCAAGGGTAGGCTTTTTTCCACAGCACACAACAGTGGTTTTCCCTGGAATGTGTGAAAGAATCTTCAAAAGCTGCAAAATCTGTGAGAAAGTGACAGCTTTTGGGTACGTCTTCTGATTGCCGTTTCCCATCACCTGCATGCGGCTCTGTGTTACGGCAAGGAAACCTGAGCAAATGCCGTGATTGAGTATTGCACTCGTCTTCTCGTTTTGAAGGGCTGGATCCCCAGTTCTCAGGGAATTAGGTGAGACATCTCCTGGGTTAACTGCTGGGAGATCATGCTTTGTACTGGGATTAAGATTCATTCAAACATCATGATTTCCTACCAGTTTTAGTTCAATTCATTTAAGGCCCACTAGTAACTAAAGCAAAACATAAATACAGTAAATATCAGAACCCCCAAGGAGAAATATTAGATATATTTTGGGTTTTGGCCAAGCCAGTGAACAACATTTAAAGAGGCTGTATTGAAACAGATAAACATCTCTAGTTCTTATTCTACACCTCTTATCTCTGGGGTTTTTTCCTATATATATGCATATGTATATATACATTCTATATATGTGTGTGTGTATGTGTGTATATATATATACATATATAACATGTTGTCATGAGCCTAAAAGACAAAATATACCCTTTTTCTTCCTGTGTGATTTTGAAAGGTAATTTTTACCCTTTTATCCATCCCAATAGAATAAAGCACTGGTTAAACACAACAAATGTTTTCTGAAGCCTTTTCCAAATTTCTGTTCATGGTTGGAAACAAAATTATCACTGCGGCTTACTGTGAGTTTACCATGAAATATTTCTGAAGCTATAGGGATGAATTTGACATTTATTGTGGTGTAAGCAGGTATTTTTTCACTATTATTCCAGATGTCACGAATGTTACACTGCATATTCCCAGGAGGTTTCCTGGGGCAGATTGAGCTATAGAAGTAGTAAATATGTACAAGAAATAGTCATTTTTTAAAAATGTAAATATAGTGAGCCAGTCCATCTGTAGCATGGGGTGTGTTTGTGTGTACACACAACTCCTGTCTACTCCTGCTTAGCACAAAAAGCTGGGTAAAGCTCGTGAGATTTTGTTTGAGGCTTTGGGGAGAGGAAGGGGTTTTGTATCAGCCTCCATCTATTCTGCAGTCCCACAGTTTTTATTTCAGTGGCAGGGTCTTACACTTTTTTTTTTTTTTTTTCTTTTTTTTTTTTTTTTTCCCCAGCCATTTTCCTACAATCTGGAGTCACTCTGTTTTACCATCCGACATAATTAATTTTGCTTCCATTTGCTGTGTTTTGGATTATTCAGTCACCTCCTGCTGCACTGGCTGGTAATTCGACGCTCATGCAGTGAGCCGCACAATGACCATAACAACAGTGTTATACAACACTGCATACCCATGTGCATAAAACCTCTGACAAAAGTGATTAAATTTCATTGTTGCCATCTTTCTTGATGGGAAAAAAAAAATTAAGGAAACTCTTATCTGACAGCAAATTATATACACACAGAGATGGTCTGTGACGTTGCCAAAATGCTTTTGAGTTTCTGTATTTTGCTGCTAACAGTTTGTGTCCACCTCAGCTGTTCAGTGGCACGCGGGAACTGTGGCTTGCTTTTTCATCTTGGCACCGGAGATGAAATCCCACCTATGGACCATGACTCCTGGTTAAATATGAGTGTTTGACCCATATTTCCCATGAAGCATGACAGCATCTCAGGTTCTATGAGATGCTATTCAGCATTGGAGGCTGAAGTGATACACACTGGCGTTCTGCAGAAGTTTCCTTCCAGGATTTCATACTCAGTATTTTTAACCTGATCAGAGCCAGAAGCTAACACTGATCTAAAAGTAATATCATTGCAATAATATTCTATACATTGTTTGCTGGTAATTTTTCCACTGTAAACTTCTGGCATCCACAAAATGGAGGCAAAAAACCCTGCCGTTTGATTACGTGCTGGGTAAAGAAACACCATCTTTTGTTCTGACCTGCTGGATTCATCTAATTCCCTTCAGCACTCTCCTGCCTGGTCTACCAGCCAGTGCATTAAGTGTATGACTGATTTTAAGGGCACAGATTAATTCAAGGTATAAAAATCAGGGTTTCTTACAAAAATCAGGGTTTCTTACAAAGAGTTTGGTTTTTGCTTACCCAGGTGTTTAGTACCATTTCATGCTTTGTAGAGCCAAATTTGGACTGAGATGTGTGCTCTACATTGGAAATGCAATTACTAAAGCTTAGAAGTACTGGGGTCAAGAATTCATCTCAGTCAGTCATCTGCATTTCTGAACATATTGTAATTGCGTGATGGTAATTTGTAATTCTTTGTGTATGAAATGAGAGAAAATAGAACAAATTAGAGAAATGTTACCTTCTCCAGATAGAGTCTTTCTGAAGATAAAATTGTTTTAAAGGTATAACATTGTTAACAGAATTGGATTTTTAATCCTTGTTTGCATCTTGCCACAGTCACGGGGCACATTTCTTATGTTTTGTACATTTATTTGAAACAATTAGAATAAACATTTGTGTTTTGGGGGTTTTTTTGGGGTTTGTTTTTGGGTTGTTTTTTTTTTTTTTTCCCCAATACAAATTACTGGTTTTGTAGGCTGTGTAGGTGTTTTTCAAATGCATACACCATACTTACTTAAAAGTAATTGCATTTTGAGATAGATTCCTATCAAGGTATAGTCATGCGTTACAAGCTGCCATTCTACAAATTTCCAGAGTGACATTTTATTATGGCAGATCATTTAAGGAAACTTCTTGAGAAAGTAAAATGTCTCCTCATATAACGCCTTTTCAGCTACAAGCATAACGGAGTGCCTTGAGACAATAAAGACTAAAAGGATTAGCCATTAGGAGGGCTCTCGTATCACCTCTCTTTAAAGACATAGTGACAGTTTGCCCAGCCAGTAATTCTGGGCAGCATTTCTTTGATCTGTTGGTGGCTGTGGTTCCTTCAGAGCCAGGGCTGACAGCAGGCGACACCTACTGACCTCACACCAGGGGTATGAATGTTTACTGTCACTTTTGCTTCTGCTAATTTTTTGGTTGTAGTGCTGTTGCCTAGTTCACATCAATAGCAGAAGTTGGTCCAGGGGGAATCAGTCATGGGAAGTGTGCGGGTAGCTCAAAGGAAGAAGTAAGCGAGGTGGTGGCTGTAGAAACCTCTTCCAGGCCTAGCAAACGTCAAGCATCAGATTGTACCCACTGCAGAGCCATAGATCACACTGGAGATGCTCCCATGCACAGGGAGCCCGGAGGCTGGGTGTCCCTTTCTGGAGACACCAGCGATTTCCTGGCTGATGGGGGGAGCAGCCGTCCCCATCACTGTCCCTCTGCGCAGAGGCTGCTGCACAGTCACGATTGCCCCACGCACATTCACAGGGACGGCTTCAGTCGTCAGGACACGCTCCCCAGTGCTTTTCCCCAGGTATTTGGCTTGTAGTTCGTTTCAGCCTGTATCAGAAAGCTGGCTCGATCAACTCTGAGGGAGACATAACAAGGGATAAAGCATGACTGAATGTCTTTTAGCTTGGGCTTGCAGCAAAAGCCTGGGGCTGTGCAGGGAGCATGGGTACCACTTGAAGGCCATCAGACTTGTTCTTCCCTGGAGCATCCACTGAAGCATCATTAAAGACCCAGCAAACCAGAAGTGTCCTTATCTGGAGTTCTGAGCTCAACTGCAGGTTGATGGCTATGATGTCCTAAGCTATCGCAAAGTGTGAAGGAGAGCAGGAGGTGAAGAATTTGACTGTAGTTTCATAAAGGGGCTGAGTCATAATTTAACCAAGTTCAATACATTTACACATCAGAGATGCCTTTTAAAGTAAAGATGCTCCAGCCACGAAGTTCTTTACTTAGTTCCCTTCAATAAGGACCTCTTAAAAGCTTGCTGCTTTGGATTTACAGTCCAGCTGGTAGGGGTGGTGCAAACTTGCTGAAATAAATGGTTTATCTCCCCAGAGCTGAAGTCTTGTTGTGTGGGTTTCGTGAGTTACTTAGCACTTCTGTGGGTTTCCCACTGGCAAAATGAGCTAATGTGTCCATTTTGTTCTGCTTTGCTCTTTTTGAAGAGTTCCTGGGCTTCACTGGGACAATTCCTAATAATTTGCTCTGGTTCAGTCTTTCTCAGGTTACTGCATGTAAGGCACCCTGGGTCTCTCTCGGCTGGGTAATTTGTTTGAAAATATACTTTCTGAGGTTAATGTTTCTCCCTTTCCATTCAAGATCAGTAGGATGGAGCTGCATTGTTCTTAATATAACATTGATTCTGCAGAGTGATGTTTCTGATCCTTGGGGTAAACTTCACGATTGCTTTAGATATCCATGTTCTGAATGAAGACACAAGAATATCTCATTATTCAATGATGAAGTCTCTCATGTTTTCAGCTGCTATAGGTACTGTTGATTTGTTTTGATAAGTGTTTTAGAAGCCCAGAGCCTGGCAGGACATGATATCGATCTCACACAATCTATTAACATGGAAGTATCATTCACAAATCAATTTTCTCTGAGCTTTAATTTAAATACCAGTGCCCCCTGAGGATCTTTCTGGGTCACTTTTATTCTCAAGCTGTACTTCAGCACCGGGTAAACTGATTAATAAATGCAGGTGCCCAAATGAGCTGTGTGCCAGCTGCCTGTCAGACGTAGCTATCTAGTCTGTTCAGTTTGCTGGCATACTTCCTTCTATAAAGAATAATACTCAGCTCTGTCTACCTTCAAAACAGTTTTCAGATTTCAGCCACTCAATCCCAGCTGCTCTGTAAGGAGGCAACTATCCCTGTTATGAAGGCACTCTGCCTGGGGAGACTATTTCAGGTGAAGAAGTGTCGTTTAGCTAGTTAGCCTGTCTGCTGCCTTTCTCCTCAGCAGACAGAAACTGAGAAGTACGTATCAAAAGAGCATTAGGAAGGATCTGCGTGAAGTTAATGCCACGTAGTGCTATGCAGTCCATGAAAAGAATGTGATGAGGCGATTATAAATGAATGTAATATTGGATTTTGTAAAGATACAGGGGAAAGGTTAAGAGAGAGGAGCAGAGCTAGAATGGCCACTTGGAGGCACTACCAAATTAATATTCCTTTGCCTTTAGCTACTGGTCATGGAAAACAGATGCGTGGGAACTGGCTACGGGTTTATGGAGTCTCAGGAGCCAGAGACTGCCCGGAGAGAGGCCCTGTGAGAGGTTTCTTTGTCCAGTCCTCATGCACATGCCCCTTACTGATATCGTAGAGTTAAAATATCCCAACAGTTTCTCAGAAATGATGGCCTAGCTTCCTAAATTACTTCCTTTTCTTTTTTCCTTTCATTTCTTTTCTCTCTATGTTTCAGATTATGCTTGGCCTTTGCCTAAACAGTTGTGCCCTATATGGATTTCCCTAGATGTGCTCTTTTCAACTGCATCTATTATGCATCTCTGTGCCATCTCTCTTGATCGGTATGTAGCAATACGCAATCCCATTGAGCACAGCCGCTTCAATTCCCGCACCAAGGCTATTATGAAAATTGCTGCAGTTTGGACCATATCCATAGGTAAGCAATGCGGCTCACGATCTTAACTGTGTCTTAATGAATAATAGTGTTACTCCAATTTTCATTTAGGATTTTTAAGAGGATACTCAAATTAATTTACCTGGCCTGCATGCCTGAATATAATAAATGATTACTGGGAAATAGAAGTCTTTCATTGCAGTTGGTCAGTGACCAAAATAAGTAGTCATTTTTCAGAATACCACCACTTCCAATGCTGAAGCATTGCTGCTGTCTACATATCAATATGTCGATAATGGCGGTAACACAGACAAATGGTACTATAAAACTCCTGAGTAAACAAAGCAGAAAATAGCATTAGCAAAGGCTGTGGAAGGAAAACCCAGCCAGTACAAATGACACATCTACACTGCAGATCTGCAGTTAAACTCGATCAAATCCTGGTAACAGTTTAAGTGAAGCAGTGCAGAATTGAAGGCGGGCTAACAGCGAGGTATTTACTGCTCTTGTGCAGGCTTTATAGCCTGCATTATACTCTGCCACAGCTGGATTGATGCTAGTACTGAGCTAGCAAGTCTGAAGTCATAGTAAATGAGTGGGCATAAAAAAAGACCCTTTTGTATCACTTTGATAAAAAGCAATAAATAAAGCAGCAGTAAAATAAGGAAGAAAAGGGAAAACGATAGCAAGATGAGTCTGTAATATCAGGAATTATGTGAAAGAAAACATTTTGGGGGGAATTCTTTAAATGTGCTTTATCAAAGAGTCATTTGGGGCAGGGTCAGAAGAATTGTATGACCACTTCCCTCTGCTGCATTGCCTTTTTGATTGAATAAAATACAGTCTTGCAAAGATTCAACATTTAACTTTTCTTTCATAAAGCGGTTGTCCCTTTCAGCACTTTCTGGAAGGAAAAGCATGTTGCCTGCTTTAGAAGTGGAATATGATACTGGATGTCTGGGTGCTGCAGGGGGCCACCTTTGAAGAAGCTTGCCAAGGAAAAAGGCTATGGAAAAAAGCAAAAAAAATAGAGGAAACTTACCTTCTCTTCTCATGAATATAACAAGAATATCTGTTAGAAACAAATTTTCATTTGCCACAGGCCTGCTACATTCCTCTAGAATCCACAGTGAAATTGGATTGAGTTTAATCAATTCATTTAAGATTTTTAATTATTAAACTCTCTGTGCTGCCTGTTTGGCATAGGAAAAAAAGCTTCTGAATTCATTGCATAAGCAGTCACGTGCAAACAACTTCACTTGCAGGATGCTTGGGCTAGATTTGCACAGGCAGTTCAGAGTTGGCACAGAATCTGTGCCCTGTGTTGCACTGTAATGCAGAGGGAGCAGCCAGTATCCCCGCTCCCAACAGAGCCATATAAATCTGTCAGCAGCGTTAAGTAGCACATTGCAAAACCTGGGCAGACTAAGACTGTTCTGCTTCCATTTCTGGAGCTAACTTGCAGATTTTTGCCTGTGCTGCCTTACATGTTGCAGACGTATCTTTAGAACTTTTGGCTAGTGCTAAGTGTGGCTGCCTGCACAGGCGCCTTGAGGGCTAAGCTGTGGTTTGGGCTATGGCTCCAAGGAATAAAGCAAGGCAAGAAGTACTTCTTGCATGGTTCACTGAGTGAGCAGACTAGTAAGCAAATCTGAGGCCTGACCAAATAGATGTAAGGACAACTGTAGAGCTACCTCTTCCTGGAGTTACTGGGTGGGGAATGGGCTCAGGATGACGGAAAACAGGAATGTTATGTCCCCAAGGACAAAAGTACCTGAGCCAGGATAGGCAAGGTGCCTTTGTGCTGCTGTACAGTGCAAACACCTCACCCCTGCCCAGCTTTCTCAGGTGATGTTTAACAAGTCTGCAGTTATAATAGAATCACAGAATGTTTTGGGCTGGAAGGGACCCCCAGAGCCCATCTAGCCCAACCCCCTGCAGTGAGCAGGGACACCATTACCCAGATCAGGTCGCTCACAGCCCCGTCCAACCTGGGCTTGAATGTTTCCAGGGATGGGGCCTCCACCACCTCTCTGGGCAACCCCTTCCAGTGCTTCACCACCCTCATTGTAAAGAATTTCCTCCTTACATCCAGCCTAAACCTACCCTGCTTCAGTTTAAAACCATCACCCCTTGTCCTGTCACCACTGTCCCTACTGAACAGATTCTCCCCCTCTTTCCTATCGGCCCCCTTTAAGCACTGACAGGCCGCAATCAGGTCTCCCCGCAGCCTTCTCTGCTCCAGGCTGAACAAGCCCAACTCTCTCAGCCTGTCCTCACAGCAGAGGGGCTCCAGCCCTCGGGTCATTCTTGTAGCCTCCTCTGGACCCGCTCCAACAGCTCCATGTCCATGTCCATAGGATGTGAAACAGGTGAAATAATGAACAGTAAAAGAAATATCTTGGAAGGGAAATGGAATGGCACTTTTCTTTTGCAGGCCCATGGCTCAATAAGGCAATGGGTGCTGCATTTATTCCCCAGCATCCAAAAAACTCTTGGAAGAAGCTGTGAGCAGTCGCTCAGCAGGATGTCTGCAGTGCACGATGCTTTGGGGGCCTGCCCCGGGCAGCGCTCCCCTGCTGAGGCTGGGAAGGGAGGTGCGTTACCGCTGCATCTGTGTGCCCTCCTAGCTGGGGTATCCAGCATGTCTGGGCTTCATTTATGTTTTGTTCATTCTCTTTGATGCAGATACAGCTGGCCCAGGGCAGTCTTTGCTTGTATTCCCTTTTTCTGAAGATGCAGGTAGAATCGATACTCCCCAGAGAGTCTGTTCAGGACAGTGAAATGCTGTTGGATTTCCACTCTCCCCAATCCATGCGATAGGGTTATCCATTTACTCGGGCTTTTTCCAGAAAGTTGCATTAAATAGAGAAACTAAAGTACTCACGGAATGTATCTAGCTTATTTTAGCATAACTATTTTTACTTCATAAATGAATTTAGAAATGTGTCAGACACAAGAATAAACTGAACATGGAATGGAAAAGAAGAACTCATCCGCAGTGTATTGCTGCTGTCTTCTAGCTCTTACCTCCCTCTCACTTGGAAAGGTCTGATGAAATTCCATGCAATTTTCAAGAGGATTAAATAGGTTAAGTAAATTCACCCTCCCTTCAGTATTAAGTATCACAAAAGAATTTGTGCATTTCTGTACACAATTAAGTATCAAATTAAATAAATTAAATAAGCAGCACTTAAGTGCAGGCTGGTCAGTTTGCATTTCCTAAATCCTGCTTCAGCTGGACTGAAGAAACTTTTAAATGTATCCCATGTAAAGAATCCTGAATTCAGTTCCTGAATCAGAATTTAAAATAGGAAGTTAAAAGCATGTAATTTATCTTAATTTAGTAGCTTTTGCGTTCCATTTTCCTGAAATGTTAACGCTGACAGCAAAACATATAATAGAGGTTCTTTGCTCACTGAGCTATGAATTTGGCAGGTTGCACAAGCCTAAACCTATGATTAGGTTTTTAAGCATGGGAACATAACAGAGTCCTCCTGTCTCTTGACAATTGCTCCATGAATGGGTCTTTTCCAAAGCCGCCTTTGTTCCAGATTAAAGTGCATCACAGCCAGTTGTCCTGTGTTTTAGCAAATGTAACCTGAGCAAGACTTTTTGTGTTCAGTTAGAGACAAAGTGGGTGCTGTGAAGTGCTTGACCTGTAAAAATGAGTTTTGTGATAGATAGCACTGTGCTGAGTCTGGAAATAGAAATGTAGGCAACCAAATTATCCACACAACTGAAAATGAAAATAAATTACAGATGTGAGATTGCTGGTAGAATCTTCATGTTGTTTCAAGACTTCAGACTTTGCACAGTTGCAAGTGCAAAGGTTTTCGCTAGCAACATGTGGACTTAACCATCTCACCGGACTCCCTGTATCCTGCTCTGAGGCAGGTGGCCTTGGGCCACCCTGGCCAAGAGGGGAGATCCCCATGCAGTGCTCAGCAGGAGTGGTGAGAAGTGAGTCAAACTCTAAACGCACACTGTATAATACAGGAGAAAGTGTTAACTGGGTAATATTAACATAAAAGAAATATGGCTTTGGAAATGTGAATGAAAGAACTTCAGTGATGTGGAAGGGTGCATACATATTGCTTCTCATATGAAAAGAAGTAAAACATTTTAATTCTGAAGATCCTCGTGGCCCAGCTGCATGACTGCTAGCACAAAAGGGGTTTTCCTCTGCTTCCCAGGAAGTTCAAGATTTGGTCATTTATTAGAGAGCACCAAAATTGCACATACTACCAATTTCACAGCTCACAGTTTTACATCCTTAGTAACAGTGTAAATTCAATTTACTCAACAAGTGACTGAGATAAGGCCATTCTTTAAATTCTGCTCTTTGCATTAGCACCATAAGCAGACCCCACATGTCTTTTGTTTGTTTGAAAAGAGAATAAGTAACAAAAAAAGGAAATGCACTGTTGAATTACAGTAATACCGTACTTCACGTAATATGTGTTGTGTTAAAATTGGACTTTTTTCTTTTCATTCTCTCTCCAGTTCACTAATGATATTATAATTTTGATTTCAGATAGATACCCAGGGTTTGTATATATAATAAACTATTCAACTTCAAAAAAGAATTTTTACATCCCCATTTAACTTTCACACTACTTCATTGTTTTACTGAGGAGATCTATTTATAGAAGTATGAAAGACGTGCTGAAAGGATCAGTAAATGCTCATCTCGGATTAAGTGATCTTATGTCTAACAGCTTTTTGTTTCTGCCCTGAGTGTTCCTCTCTCATCAGGCTGAGCAGCCCCATGCATGCAAGCTGTCCTAATGGCGTCCTTAAAGAGCCTCCAGTTACCAGTCAAGCCTTCACCTATCTCACTGGGATTAATCCCAGTGGGAAATGATACTCAGTGTGAGGAACATGCTTGAAGTGGCACCACTGATATTAAAAGGAATTTTTAATTTTAATTCCTTACAGGCTAAGAGTAGGTTTTGAATGGAGGTAAAGGGGGACTGGAGTAATTCATGTCGCTTCCCTCGGGTCACGGTTTTAGAGCACATTTAGAGTTTTGGTTTGCATTTCTGCCCATAAGTGTGTCTCCGGGATCAGTGACTTTCTCAGCAGGCATTTATTTGTTCCCATGGCACACTTGCTGATGAGACATGTTTGTTCCTGAGCATCTGTTCAGTACTGGGCAGTAGTTGCTCCTGCGAGACTGTGCTTTGGGATAGGAGCACACACCCATGAATTTCTTTGCAGACTTCAGGCCCTGGTTAGCAAAAAACCCCTTTGGAAACATTTCATGGAAAAAATTGGCAAAAACACTGCTAATGGAGAAGACAACAAATGTGTTGTCTTCAACAACAAAAGTCAAAATGTGTTACCAGGATTTTGCTCAAACATTTCCCACCAAGCAGGCTGGTTCTTTTTGTGGCTCATCACTTGGAGACAAGGAAGCAGTATTAAGACAATTTTTGCTGGCAAAGCAAAGGTTAGCCAGGCACCCTTCGCCTCCTGGAAAAGTCTACAAATTCCTGACTGTGAGCCCTGCTTTTGTAGAAGGACAGTAATATTATTGCTGAGAAAAATGGTTGCAAATTAGTAAAGCCTAAGAGAGTGTAGCATTAGTTTCTCTCCAGAGTTGGGAGTAAATGATATTAATGTATTTTTGCCTCTTTACATTTGATATTAAATGTCTGACAGTGTAGGTTTGACCAAAATGCTTCCCTTACGAACATGGGGGTTGTAGTTGATGGTATCTGTAGGCAGAGGTGTGGCAGTGGTAGTGATCCTGATAGTTTTTGTTGGCCTCTAGTGAGCACAGAGGTGGAGTCAGCATTGCAAGCCAGGCTACTACTTGCTTCTGGTGGAGCATTAGAGCAGGTTTGAGCTCATAAAACTGTTTCAGGCCTATCTTCTGGTTGTGGGTGAGACAGAAGCCCTTGCTTTATGGCCTAGAGCATGACACTAAGGCTTCACCTGCCTCTATTTCCCGTTTGTTTGAATTGACTGCAAGGTTATTTTCTCTAAAGACATTCTTTTGCCTGAGTGTTTGTACCATGATTCCCAAGAGAGGAATTGATCTCCCTAGCATATCAGCAAGAGTTATCAGGATGAGGAAGATCACAGCAATTGATAACAAGCTGAGTTCGTAGCAAGGGAGCTACCTTGGGATTTCAGGCATGGGTGCCTGAATTGGTTTGATTTTGTCATCAGAAATCAGTGAAATGTTTTGCCTGGGACAGCGGCAGATGGTGATAATCTGTGACGGGTTTTGCACAGAAGATAGATTGACCATCCCAGCACAGTGTTCCGAGGGACAAGGGAGATGTCGATGTCTCCTGTTTGAAGTTACCGATACTAAGCATCAGTTCAGGCATCATTGTTTGATTTCTTGGGGAAGCCCAGCCCTGGTAGCAGTCATGCTGTGAATAGGAGCAGGAGCCCCATCCTCCTTTGCTCAAATGCACCATTGGAAACCCGTGGCTGAGCAAACCAAGAGCAGTAATTTAGCAAAATAGAAGGGCGGGTGGGAAATTAATTTATTTCTTCTGTCTTTTACTGGCATTTGCTGGTTTTCCATCTGGGCTCGTGTTCTTCAGTGCTCTTGCAAGGTTTAAGTAAAGGTCAGGAGCTTGTTCAGGCACAGTCAGTAATTACATTCCTCTGTTTGCAGTTGTGCTCATTGCAGGCAGGGAGATCCTTTGAAGTTCAGCCCCTTTTATCTTTGACTTTAAACCAATACAAGGCTGGCACTGTTGTTTTATTAGAACAGTTAAATAAAACTAGACCTAATCCAGCCCTGAAGGTGCATTGTTGCTGAATTAACACATGGAATGCACTGCAATTAGTCTTCTGACGTATGGGGAATATATGGAATTTTTGTGGTTTTGAACACTTCAAAAGCCCACGTTCTTCAATTTGCCTCTAAAGAGCTTTGCTTCCTGAAACCAGTGCCTTTTCTTTCAGAATGCAAGTCAGGGTCTCCTGTCTGTTTGGGGTTTACTGTTCGCTGTCTGTTAGTTATTATTAGAGAAATGTGTAGGCACTTTGTGAGGCACTTCTGTTAAGAAAACAAACAGATTTGGTTTAGGGGTTTTTTCCCTTTTCTGAGAGGGTTAGGGGAGTCAGTTCCTATTTCCTGTAACAGACTTTAATGCTAATGCATACTTACAGCAGCTGCTAACATTCAGGTGAATGTATCTTAATGTTGTAACCCACGTTTATTTTGTATAATAATAAATCTGAGGTTAAAGGTGTGGATTTAAACACACACTGTTTAGCATGGACAGCAATGTTCTCGGTTTTGCAATGTAGACTACTTTTGCGGCAGCCATAGGCTTTTTTGGGTCACACACATT
>KL258244.1:50854-76243 GCA_000699545.1 Podiceps cristatus
AGCTCTTTCTCTCTGCTTTTTTTTTTTTTTTTAATTGTGTATAAATGCCAAGAGGATAGCAGTGAGGTCTAAAGCCCACCTGCATCAGCAGAGTCCTTGCTATGGACCATGTTGGACTTTGAATCCAGTGCTGACACCAGGAGAGGTGGTCCCTGGCTTTCCCAAGCCCATGTACCTGCAGCAAAATATGACCCCTCTTGTGTTCAGCCCTGAGAATCCCACACAAGGAAAGACAGAGTAAACCCATGCACAGGCCTCTGTTTTGTTTAGTGGGGTTGTTGTCCCCTGAGGAAATGAAATATCTTCTTGTATAAGAATGTTGTGAGAAAGAATGGAAATTACTTCCTTTTTTAGTGGAAATAACCATCAAAGACCATCTTTCCAGTAACCTCTATCAGTCTCATGAAAACAAGATATTAAACACAAAAACATTATTTTTTTTTCATTTAAGTCTAAATTCTGTGAATGTCAATTTGGAATTTTAGCCGTCTTTTTCTCTGGAGCAAGCTAGGAAATGTTTTACAAAGCCGTATTTGTAGTCATTTGAGGTTTGTTTTATTAATTGAGAATCTGTGAAGAGAATCTGTTACTTTATGTCCACAGCATCATCTCAGCCCCATTTGGTGAACCATTCTGCTGGCTTAAGAACATCTTTAAAGCTGACAAGAAGCAGTTAGGACAACAACTGTAATTGGGTTTGTAATACGGAGGATCTCTCTCTGTCTTGCTTCCCGCTACTCTGTCAGACAGAAGCTAAAGAAGGGAAGAAGAGAAAAAATCACATTCATCTTCTCCCTTGTGAACTGCTCTGTTGAAAGGGATGTCCTGCTCAAGCTGCTGCCTGGCAGAAGGATGCACAGAGGTCCCAGTGTGCAGCTGAGCAGGGACCTTGTTCATGGCTTGCTGGCTAGTGGTGGCTGATTGTCTCTTCTTACTGGGGCAAAACCAGAGGATCAAGTTTGCTCTGAAGAGCAAAGGGTGTTATGCAATAAGCTTGCAAAGCTTTTACCTTGCAAGTTTTTGGAACACTGTTGCCTCTGGGAATTCGCTGCTACCTTAGTTAAAAAGGGTTATTTGGCACAACTGGAAAATACCCCTGAGGCTGGAGACCTCAGCTCACTAAATCACCCTGATCGTTTGTTGATGAAGACTACATCAGCTTGGGCACAAGGCAGAATCTCATTAAATGCGCTGCACTGGGGCTCGGGGGCCTGAGCAGCAACCAGGCTGGACAGCAGTAGGCTTCGAAGCCTCTTGCCTGATTTGACACTCACCATCCTTGTACTGGTGTAGTGAGTTCGGCTTTCTCTGACCAACTGACCTTAGTTCTTAAATTATGAACAGTTACAACTGCAGTGACAGTACTGTTGGTTGCTTGAGTCAAGGGGAGTTGAATGCCTTCTCCGTGCTTGTTCAAACAGCTGAATTCAAGTAAGGCAGGCATTCATGTTTGCCCGTGCTCAGGTGCCATGGGAATGTTCCGTTGTAAGCACAGCACGTACTGATCAGGGTAACCCTATTGAAATCAGGCTGTGAGCTGTGTCTGCAAACAGGTGTTTGTGCATTGGGGATTGTGGCAGTAGCAATTTTGCAGTAATCCCCCATGAAGAAAGCCCCTCTGGAGTCCTGAGACCTTCCACACTTCACTTCTCACTGCTGGGGTAGAGTTAGTCCCTGTTGCCTCAGTTGTGTAACAGACTTAGCTTCCTTTAGGGTTGGATTGTCAGGTGGATCAGGATAAATCTCATATTAAGGAACGAGTTACAAAGGAGAAGTGTGAGATGGAATAAAGCATTTGAGATGAGGGTAATGCTGCCCATTCAGCAGTGCTGTAGGCTAGCTGGCAGCTGAATGGGTGTGTGTTGGCAGCTCCTCCGAGGGCATCTTTCTTCCTACTGCTGTTAACAGTGGGATTTTCCCGGATTGAAGGAAAGAACAAAGACCTACTCTCTCTCTCTTCTATGCTTTCTCAGTTTGAAATACTACTTTGTTATGAGAGGTGAGGGATACTTTTCCATTACCGCAGCTACCCCCCTTTCCCTGTCATCAATGCTGAGCTATCTCATGCTCATGCAGAGTTTTAGGCTGACATCAGTGCTCTTGACATGTATATTCATCATATCCCAGAACCAGGTTATTCTTCCCAAATGTATTTTATGTGTGTAACCATGAAGATATCCTGAAACCTCATCTCATTTCCTGTGGCTGAAGAAATAACACTAAATTCAATGATGACTACTTCATGAATGAACTTTTATTCGGAGTTTTATTTCGATGGGTGTGTGTTATAAAGGGCTCTAAAGCATAAGATAATCCTTGCAAATATGATCCCAGTTGTAATGCCACTAATCTAATTCAGATTTCTTCTTTATGTAAAGACTGCTCTGTCCACCTCCCACCACTTCCAGAATGTCTGTGGTTTGATAGAGCCAAGGCATTAGAAAAATGTCTTTAACAATGAAGAGTCAATGGCTTGATGGGATGAAGGCTATTGCAATCACAGGGATTTAGCATAGGCAAGGTAACATATCAGAAAGGAGGCAACTGCCTTGCCAAGGATAAGCTGATAAACATTAGCATGTAGAGGGAAAGAAGATCGAATCCTGGAACTCTCACTTGGGCTGAGGAAACACATGCTATAATCACAGAAGGCATTTATAATCATTACTTTTCAGAAGAAATTCCTTCACTAGATTACTGGCAAATGGTAGTTTTATGGTAATGAGAAATTGCAGACGTATTCTCCAGAATCTTGGAAATCACTTAGCTACTTAGCTGGAATGGACCAGATGTCCTGATTAATCTCTTTAGCATGTTATTCTTCCCGTTCAGAAATTCAAAGTCCTACAGGGTTAGTTCTAGGACTTGTGCTGTTCACAGAAACCCAAAAAAAGCAATCCAGACACAAAAGTGGCCTCAGGATTGGTTATTTCTCCGGTGAAGCAGCTAAGGAAGAGCATGGCCAGCCCCACAGACATGTCTGCAGAGTGAGTGTTCAGGGTCAGCCGGATGGCCAGAGGGTAGGAAAGGGAGAACAGAAGACATTCTGCTGCTCTCTAACTGCTGGGATGTGCAGGTTTTTTGCTTTCTTTAAAAGGACAGAGAGGAACTTGAAGAGAAACAGAGAAAGATAATCAAAGGCATAAAATAGGTTTGGCATGAGGAGAAAGTAAACAGAACAGCATTTTTCAGTTCCAAAAGAGATACCAGACAGTAGGGATGATAAAGGTCTGTAAAATCACTGAGAAGGTGGAAGAGGTGACTGGAGAGTGATTATTCATTGTTTCTCATAGTAGAGGAACTGAGGGGAGTCAAAGGAAATTATGAGGCAGCAAATTTATAATGAGCAAGAAATACTCTGTTCACGTGACAGATAGGTTGTGGAACTGAATGCCACTGAGTATTGTGGAGTTATAAGTGAATAAAGTTATAAAAGAATTCATGGAAAATACATCTCTCAAAGGTTCTTTAAAAACAAGGTGAGGATGCAGTTTCTTGCTGTGGAATTTTCTAAGCTATAATGCTGGCTGCTGCCCCGTTTTGTACCATGGCCCTAAACGTCTGGTACCTGCCAAACACGAGACAGGGTTAGATGAACCCATGATGGTCTAACTAGATCTGTCCCACCATGTCTTTTCCATGTTCTCACATACACATAGGCTGTGATATTCCAAAATATGTTGTTGCTTTTGTTGTTCTTGGCTGTGTCTACAGATTTCTTTGGAAGGTTTCGGGTCTGTCCTGGTGTGGGACTGAGCTCTACAGATCAAGGGACAAAGTTTAGATTTCAGTATGCATGAAAAATACTTGAGTGAAATCCAGTATTCTGGCTTGAGTCCTGTATTCCCTCTTCTTTCCGTCCCCACAGTAAATTGTTGATGACTTTCAATAGGTTTGTAGAGCCGGTATACAGATATATGTTCTTTAGAGGAAAACAGTGTCGGAGGACATTAAGTAAATGCATCTGAATTAGAGCAATTCAAAATGCTTTCATTCCTTCTCTCTGCAAGGGATAAGCCAGCAGCTAGCCGTGGGTGCGGGCTACTACGTGCAGTCCTGGACAGTCGTGCTCTGGGCTTGACACACTGTCTGCTCTGCCCATGTGCCAAACAGCACGGACACATAGCCATCTGCAGAGATCCTCAATGCAGGACTCCTGCTTCTGCTTCGGAAAAGACTGATGTCCTGAAATCCTGGACAAACAAGCTGTGCTGGGTGATGCTGAAGCGGAAAAGGGATCCAAAATGTTCTTAATCTCACTTGTCTGCCATTCAATCTATGACTGTAAAAAACGCTGTGCCACCTGAATACAGGAGAAACTGCCTTGGCAAGTGCAGTGATTCCTGAGGCTTATTAGTCTGCTTAGTGCTTAGGAGTAGCTAGAAGCTGTGCTCCAGTTATTATTATAACTGAGTCATTTAAACTTTCCTGCCTTTCAGCCAGAGGGCTTGTAGCTGGGGCTCTGATTTCAGAGCGTCATCTCAATCTGATTACCATTTTGGTTACACCTTTTCTACTCTCGTTATCTGTTGTTCCAGTTTTTAGCCCTGTATTCAAGACAGAGGGATAGGAATCAGGCAGATGCGTGCTGCAGCCTTTTCATTTGACTATGTAATTGCCTCCTCTAGAATTCAAGCAAGACTGTCTCTGTGGTGCTTTTCAGTTTCACACTGCAAATGGATGAAATGCCTGGGCAGGCAGAGTTTGCGGAGACCACTGTCTGCTTGCACCGAGAGTCAATAAGGACCCAGAAAGCCAGGAGCTTCTTTTCCATCTGTCCATGGTGCCATGGCAAAAGTGGCCATTTTTCTGTCAGGATTATTTTAATGTCTTTAAGAAACTTGCTTCTAAATCTTCATAGATGTAATTCTTTTGTACTTTGATATTTTTCCTCTTTAAAGTTTGGTACTATCTACCCTATGTCAGTGATTTCAAACCCACCTGCCCCCCTCCAAAAAAAAAAAAAAAAAAAATGGCAGGCACGGAATGGCCAGCTGGAACAGAACAGGGTAATGACTGCCTTTTCTACACCCACAAATCACAATTAATGCTAGGAAAAGAACTTGATAAAGGAGTTACGCCGCATTTGCTGTGTCAGCTGTGAAGCACAGCAAAGCTGCAGTTGTTCCTGGCAGAGGGTGTTCATGACCTGGAGCTACACTCCCAGGAGTGTTGGTACATGAGGTTTTCCCTTCCATCTGGGAGTAGCAACTTCTTTTTTAAACAGCTTTAGGCAGCGGGCTGAATGCATGCAGGACCTGAATCATCACTGCTGCCTCTTTGGAGGCCCATCCATCCAGGTAACCATCTCTTTTTTTGGTCTTTTTCTTCTAGGAATATCTATGCCCATTCCAGCCATTGGTTTACAGGATGACTCCAGAGTGTTCGTAAATGGGACCTGTGTCCTCAACGATGAGAACTTTGTCCTCATTGGATCCTTCATGGCGTTCTTCATCCCTCTCATCATCATGGTGATCACGTATTGCCTGACTGTCCAGGTGCTGCAGAGACAGGCAACAGTGTTCATGTGTGGAGAGATGCCCAAGCAGAGAAGGAGCAGTGTAAACTGCCTCAAGAAGGAAAACAACACAGAGAACATTTCAATGCTTCACAATCACGAGGGGGCATCTCACTTGAACTCTCCTGTAAATAAGGAGGCAGTGCTTTTTCGGAAAGGAACTATGCAGTCCATCAACAATGAGCGAAGAGCCTCCAAGGTCCTGGGCATCGTCTTCTTTTTATTCCTCATCATGTGGTGCCCATTTTTCATCACTAATGTCATGTCTGTCCTTTGCAAGGAAGCCTGCGATAAAGACCTCTTGAGTGAACTCCTTGATGTGTTTGTTTGGGTGGGGTATGTTTGCTCTGGGATTAATCCCCTCGTATACACACTCTTCAATAAAACTTACCGCAGGGCTTTTTCAAATTACATCCGCTGCCAATACAAGACCAGTAAAAAATCAACACTGCGGCAGAATCAGTGTCTGAATGTTGCTTCAACAGCTTTATATGGGAAAGATCTGACTTTAACTAGTTATCGAAATGGCAATGAACTCAATAGCATGGAACTAGATGAAGTTGAGGAGGGCCTTGCAATGCAACCAGGGACTTCAGAGCTCTCCATAAACAGCTGTAATGTTGTAAGCGAAAGAGTGAGCTGTGTGTAAAGGTGGCTCACACAGCCTTTTGCTACAGTGTATCTGTAGCCAAAATATATTGTGTAAAAATGTAAGTGTTGGTCAATGGACAATGTAAATATTGCATTCTGAACAAAGCTTTTTTTTTTTTTTTTTAAAGAAAAAAGTTGTCTTTCCAGTCCAGTACTTAAAAACATATATATTAATATCCTGCAGTGAAGTTTAAGGTTCTATATTTACTGTTAATTCTAGATCAGAACTATTAGTTACTTTGCATATGTCATGGACAAAATGTTTGAATTCTTCTTCCAGTGCATGAACAAAAATGCTGAATATTTATCTCAGGTGGCATTTGCTGGAGTCCAGAATGGCACGTTAATAGTTATATATCAAATACATGCTATTAGACTTGGTCAGTATAACTTTCTTTTTCAAGTTGACAGTAAATATATACTTTAAATCCTCACCCCTATTTGTGCCGTGTAAAGACTGTACAGAAACCTGGCAGAGAGGCATCATGGAAGCGTAGTGGCTGGGGAGGCACTTGGCCAGACATGTCCTGTTACGGGTAGTGGCTTCCTGCCATACTGGGGCAATCTTGCACTTCAAGGAACCTCTGTTAAATTTTAACTCCCTCTCCAATCCTGCTGTTTTCTTTCCATTCCCAAGGGGGCTCTGGCTGCCCTAAGGAAGGTGGGGAATGCAGTTCTGGTGTGGCTTTGTGATCCTGGCTGGGATCACTTCCACACTTGGAGAATAAGCATGAGAAATGGAGTGAACCCCAGTTACCTGCTTCAACCATTTCATAAATGGAGTGCCTCAGATTTATAAAAAGCCCTCCTGTGGTCTTATAGATAATCATCAGCTCTGGGACGGAGCGAGCTGCGCTCAGTGCGGATGGTGCTGCCTTCACAGATTGCTTGGATGATCGGGGTCTTTGGTTGACCTGGAGAAGAGCGCTCTGGCTTTGTAAGAGCTCTTGTCTTCTCAGTCTTCACATCCATTTATTCCTCAGCTTGTTTAGCATTTGCTTTTATTTTTCAGCATCCTGGAACTTGCGGCACTGGTGATAAAACACTGCTTTGGGTATTGAGCAGAAGCTGCTGTGCATGTGGTGCTGTTCGGGGTCAGGCTGTGAGGTGCAGGATGCACCTCCCTGGGGGATGCTCAAGAGAGAGGCATAAACAAGGGTCTCTGCTGGTTTCTCATGTCGCAGGAGTGGGTGGGCAGAGCTGGACAGCGTACGTGACTGGAATCATTTGCTGGTGATGTGGTTCAAAAGCAAACAATGACCAGGGACAGGAAGGAAGCAGACGTGGAGCTAGTTTACATGGAAAATTAATCTGGATTAACTTTTAAATTTTATTTATTCCCTTTCACTCCCAAAGTAAATTATAATACATCGTATTAATGCCATTTACATCTTAATGAAAGCATCCACATAGGGATTTAATGCAGTTTAAGTAATCTGCTTTCAGTTCACACCATGTATAATTTGAATTAATTTTTCTCTGTGTTCTTGTGTAGACAAACCCTCCAAGGCATTGTGTCTTTCTGGCACTGTGTCTCTGGGGTGATGCCTCTCGTGCAATTTTCCTTGTGTAGAGTATTGTCTGATACCAGATATCACACGTAAGGCTTTTACGTCTTCATTAACTAATACACAAATGCTGCAGAGCCCATCTAACATAGATGCCTTTAGCATCACTGACAGCCTCTGGATATGAAGATCCTCAGAATGAAAAGCTTACACTAGGCATGGATAAATTGCATTTTACTAACATGAACTGCTTGTGCTCTAAGCTTGCTGTGTTCATCCCACCAAAATTAACTTGTAGAAGAAATGGAAAATTCTGGTAGTGCTCTAGCATAACATTGTGCTGTTGCATTGCTGTGTACGCAACAACCTCACTGAGGCCGCTACTGAAACACAACATACGGGTTGCATCTGCTGCTGGGTTGCTCGCAGCTTGATGCTTTGACATTGATGGTCCTCTCTTCTTCCTCATCCCCTCTTGGGAAAAATCCATAGTACTTCCATGCAGGGAGGTGAGGTATCCCAGTGCGGAGTGTAGATTACTGCTTGCAGAAGGCAGCAGAGGTGCACCACGGGGCAGCCTGCTGATACCACCATGGGCCTGAATGCTCGGGAAACCTCCTGCCTCTCCAAAAAGGTCTGGTAGCCAGTAGGAAAAGAACTGGCCAGAGACACAAACTTGTGCCTTCAGTGACTGCCCTTTGCTCTGGGTCAGATTTGACGATATCTCAAACAGTACAGAAAAAGCAGAAAGATCATCTTGCCTCTGAAATTCTTTTTCCCCTTGGGTGAATTCATAGCCCATCTTTTCCAAACATGTATATGTGTGTGTGCATATATATGTGTGAGTGTGTACATATATACACATATAAATATTTAAAAGCCAACCATAGACTTTGAAAGCATTTAGCAATAAGTTGAATTACAGTAGCTTCTGGCACATGTGTGATTAGGTCATGTGTGAATACCTCATTTTCCACCGCATCCTCAAACTTGGTTAAGTCCACACACAGGCATTGTCTTCGCATATGAGCCTTCATGTCTTACCCTTGCCAGTTCTGTTGTATGGGCAAAAAGGGAACCTACTATATTTGGATGTAAATAATGGGAATTGAACAGAGAATTTACAGAATTTTTATAAATGTTTTTAAAAAATTCAGCACTAGAACTGTAAATATGTCGAGCATTGTGACTCAGCTGGACCCGCAGTGATGTATGTCACTTGTTTAGACAAACAGACAAGGGGACTGCCTTACAGCATCTGCGTTCTCTCCCGGTCAGCGGGTGATAACATTTTTGTGAATGGTTAAACACTGTCACTTACCCAGCTTCCTCTGGGTCATTCACATCAGGGTTTTGTGATGCTGCTATTAATTTATTAAAGAAAGTTTGTTGGTTTAATCACTCTTATTTTTTTTTTCCATGGTCTATCAGAAAATAAATAAATGAACATGCCCTCTCTTTCTTTCATCTGTCCCAAATTAAAATCTTCCCTGAGTGAAAAATATGTCCTGACCAAAAACTAAAAAACAGCAAAAAACGTGGATAAGGATGAGCATAACTTTAATTTCTCCTCCCACACTTGAAGTGTGGCCCGCAGTTGCTTCATCACAGAAATTAGTGTCAGCAGATGT
Source organism: Podiceps cristatus (assembly GCA_000699545.1). NCBI lineage: Eukaryota > Metazoa > Chordata > Aves > Podicipediformes > Podicipedidae > Podiceps > Podiceps cristatus. The sequence continues at coordinate 60,163 of KL258244.1, forward strand.
CCCAACACTTCCAACCCCAAAACCTGTTAAATACAAAGACTATTCCCCCTCTTCTCCTTGCTCCTTCCAGGAACAATGACATTTTTAAAATTACCTTTATTTGAAGAATGGATTTAGTTCTCTGCAACTTAACCAAAGTCAGGTTGTCCCCACAGCAGCTTTGTTTCTCCTGAGTTGTAGTCGTTAACCATGGCAGTGCCTCAAGAAGCCCTCCCGGGGCTGCCTGCTGGGAGCACCTGCTAGAAGTTTTGTGCATCCTCAAACCTCAGCTCAGGTATGTTTTGTCTTAGGAATAGTGTGTGTGGTGGTGTTTTGGTTTGAGTTTGGACTGAACAAGTGAAAACAGTTCCTTGGAAATGGTGCTGTAGGCTGAAATACATTGGTTGCTTTGTTTCCCAACCCAGATGGGAAATGTGCAGGCAGGCTGCCTGCGAGACTAAGCATGCACAGGGGCTCCTACCCCGCAAACAGACCACCCCATTTGACTTGTATCGAGGAGTCTACTGAACTAGCCCCTTCCTGAGCTGTAGGGGCTTGCAGCCTTCCCCACCAGAGGCCAGAAGCAAGGCTGGCCACCTTTGCTCAGGCACAAAGCCTTGCGGCTGAGCAACCTGGCTTCCAGACCTGAGCTGGCTCATCTACATCTGTGACTTTGCCCCACACAGCCAAGTCTGGGGTGTAGCATCCGTGGAGTCAGCTGTGGTGGCTCTGGGGACCTCTGAGAGCCTCAAAGGCTGTCCTTTGAGGATAAAGGCCTTCTCCTTCAGTCCTACGCTCTCTGAAGATAAGAGCAGCTACCCAGAGGTGTGGCATTTGGGAGGTGATACTGTTCAGAGCCAATGCTGAGGAGCCTCAAGGCATCCTACCTCAGCATGGCTCTCCTTGTTTTAATGAGACAGCAATAGTTTTTATCTGAGTGATAATTTAAAGATGTTCATGTTAGGTGGTGTGTGAGTAGTCAGCGTGAACAATGTCATTAGTGCCTTTTTCTTTATAGAGACACTCTTGTCACCCATTAGTGCCTTTCTTCTGGACAGCCCTACAAAGAGGTTCATCCCTGCCTGGTGTGGAGCATCACCCGTGTTCTTCCAAGTCAGCAGGCTGACTGCAGTCGTCTGATGCTGACCCACGAGGGCTCTGGATATAGACACCCAAATTCCAAAGGAAAAACATATTTTAAAGAAAAAAGCAAAACACAAGCAGCTCTTCAGAAATATTGTTTAGCTTTAAGCTAATGATGGGTGTGTGATATTCTTGCAGACAAATTACGCTAATCTGGCATTCCAAAAGCAGCATCCATCATGTGATAAAGATGCAGGTGTCTCTTGAAAGGGTTTCCTCCCTGGGTCACTGTACCATTAGGATAGCTACATGTCAAGCCAAGAACTGCACTTGGGGTTGTCTCCATGTCAGACTGGAGTGGAAAAGGCATCAGAAGCTTTTTTTCTTTTTTTTTTTTTTTTCCCCTGTGAAAAAGCATACGAAGACCACCAAGCCTTGGGCAGGTCCAGCAGAAGAATGGAGACGGCCAGGTGTATGCACACATCTACACACATGAACACACACATCCCAGAGTCCCCAGGGAGCAACAGGAGATGTCATCATGCTTCAGTCCTCCCTTGAAAAAATGAGAATGGCTGAACAGCTGTGGAGGAAACCTGTGATTGAGAGATCAAATGTGGCTGTAGTGTTGTAACCAAAGTGATCAATTTGTTCTAACTTTTTGTAACCAAGGTAATGGAATCAGCTAACCATGGCAATGAACAATGCTGCTGCACTCCTTGTACAGCCCGATACAACCGGACAATAGATCTAGGAGGTTAATTAGGTCATTCTGGGCAGGTGGAACACGTTACGTAAGATTGGTAATACTGTGCATGCCCGCGAGGAAAGGGCCATCTAAAGGACAACGAAGCACGACCACCAAAGACCACCAGATGACACCTGGAGACCACCAACTCAAATCAATGGGCATGCGTGAGAAGGCGGGAAGCATGTAGATGAGTTCCAAGAACTCTTTAACATAGACTACATTTTCCAGGAAAATGCATTAATATGTATGATTATAGTAAATAAATACTGTGCTTGTTGTCACAACAGTATGCACGCTAGGTGGAGAGATCCCCTAGTAGTGCTGGGGGTACATGTACCAAAAAAAGCTTTTATTTTTTCATTTTTAACTATGAAGTTGTTATTGACTGTTCTGCCTCTCATTTTAAGTCTCAGGTCTTCTGTTTGTTTGCTTTTTACCCACACTGAAACTTGTGCCCCGAAGCTGTCAGAAGTCGACAAAATATCATGTGATATGCCATTCCCTATCAGCTGTGCAGGGATGCTGCAATCCCATAATGACATGGAGATGGAGAGTCTTCAGGTGAGCAACTTTAGATATACACGAGACAGACAACCAACGCGGCAAGGCACGCTTGGTGATTAGAGAACCACCCTAGAAGATCTTTAACAATCGGTCAAGAGCACGAGCTACACACTGAAAAAAATTTACTTTAAATTGTCTTAAATCACGGGTCCTGCTGCCGGCAGGGGGTTGCGGCAGTACTGGGGCAGGAGTCTGGCAGCGCAGGGTGCCCTAAGCTGCACGCTGCTCGGGCAGGGCCCCGCACGCTCCCGCTGGGAGGGTGCCTGTTTCACCGCCCGGAGCAGCACGTCCCGGCACGCTGCCCAGCAGGACTTACCCGCTCTGTGCTGAGCGGTGCAACTGCGGAACAGGTTGCAAAAGCCTGGCCTCCTGGGCCACAACTTCAGAGATTTGGGGAGGGGACTAGCAAGTGGATAAAGTGGATAAATGCCAAGTGGTGACACAAGTCCAGTAACTCTGATTGCTCTGGGGTGGTAAAAGCAAGAGAATTATACAGACTGCTCACAGCAGCCAATGGGTGAAAAAATATTATGGAAAATTGATACCGTGTTACCGTAATACTTTGTTATGTATTACATCTCTCATGAATGTTGCCTTATGTTCTGCTTCCCCAACAACCAAAGTATCTCTTAGCTTATAAATACAATATCCCCAGCAATTTCCTGGGACAATGGCTGCTGCTTTGTCACTCCAGTGGGCCACAAACACTTAGGTGATAGGTGACTTGAAAAATGAATCATGCAGCATCACACAGGGCCATGGAAAACCCGCTGTTCTGAACTTTCCTGTGTTTGAACTGTGATTAGTTCAACAACAAATTAGATAAATGAATGTTAAGTTAAAGTACAACCTAATTATCCAATGTATGTTTTTAATAGGATCTAATTGTGGCATTTTGAGTTATTTTGACTGCTGATGTACAGTAAAAGTCATCTCTAGGCTGGTGCTTCTTAGACCTGGTTGCATTTGTTAAAATTTAGAGCAGTTTTTACATTTGTGTTTGCTGCTGCTATTTGTGTCTCCTCCTACAGAAGAACAGGCAGATGCTGGTGATGGGTGCTCATCAAAGCCAACAAAGATATTAATCAAGGTCCTTTTCCCTGACAGAAGGCTAGAACAGCTCTTCTGCAACTTTTTTTGGAGGAAGACTTCAGTGCCCCTCCTGCAGAGCACACAGCTCCCAAAGATCATGATACTGCTCAAAGGAACAGGTAAGTGCAAATTCCCAGCAGAGATCTCAGCTGTGCTGGGGGTCCCTCCCCTATAGGCACCAATAGTTCATATCCCAAAATGTCTTCAGAGAGGATCCACAGGTCCCAGTGACTCACCTGTGAAGCCATGGCAATGTTTAGCCCCCTAAGCTATGTATGCCCCCTTCGTTTTGCAGTGCAGACACAAGGCTGGCGCCCAGGTGGGCTAACTCTCATATAAGCATTTGCTCTATCTTGCACCTTTCCTAGGTGTTGCTGAAGAGAAAAGTGTCTGCGTCCTCTGCCAGGCTGTCCCATGATGGCATTTAGCAAAGCGGTGGGATGCTTTACTGACTCCCCGCAACAAAGCAGGTGATGCAGCAAACCATGGTGAACAAATGGTGGTTTTCCTCAGCCAGATCTTTACTCATTGAGGGTAAATGAATGTGATTGCCTGATGCGCTGTAATTAGTTGGCACTTCTGCTTTAAAAAATAGATGGGACTGTGTATTGGGCCTGAGCAGCAGCCCCGGTGATAGGCATGGTGAGGGGATGCAAGGGCAAGGGCATAGAGAGCCTTTTTCATAGGAAGAGAGTAGAAAGCTTGGCTTATTCTTCCTAGCCGCCAAAGATGGGTGAAAAAGCTCTCCATCAGGACGTTGGGAAGTGCTTGTTCTGACTGAGGAGCTATTTAGGCTAGAGAAAAACATTGGCACACAAAAAGGGCCAGAAATAAACTAGAAATTAGAAGCAGATTTCTAACAAGTTCCAGGGATGGAACTGCACTTTCTGGTGAGGCAGCAGTAACAGCAACTGAAAAGCTTATTAAGGGCTCAGCTCTTGCATTCACTCGGGAATTAATGCTACAGGAGTACAGAGAGAGGACACAGCTCAGCCCTTATGTCCTCAGCTTCCCAGCTGGCAGAGCTTGGGCGCCAAGCCAGCCATCTGCATGGTGGCACCTCTGACCTGCCCGGTGATGAGTCCCAAAGTGTGGGAGGAGCCAATATCTCGAGGCAAGAACTGTTTTGAGCTACAGTCCTTCCAAGTCCTAGAAAAGCCATGAAAAACACCACAATTCTGGAGAAAGGCAGCCGAGGCCATGCCAGGTCAGTGCGTCTCCCACAAGTAGGACAACGTGAAGCCAAGGGGTCATGAAGACTGTCTGTTCCTGGCCCTGAGGCAGCCCCAAATTGCATGAAGCAATATTTCATTTGCATTCTCAGAAGCATCCAGAATCAATCAGCTTGGCTAGCCCAAGCCTGACTGCACACAGTCATGTAAGTAAGTTTTATTTACCCACAACAGCATTTTTGTGGACATTAAGTATTAGTGGAGTCAGTCTCAGTCTGCTCTGGAGAGCCGCAGCATTAAGGTAATGTCCTCTTGGGCTGCCATTAGCTAGTGTAGTAGAGAAAACACTGGTGAGCAGCTGTAAGGGCCGAGAGCCTGCTTCGTGCTTGCACTGTCTGACTTTTTAAATGTTTTTCTTTGTTGCTGTGTTTGCAACCGTGCAGCCAAGAACTTCATGCTTTTTGCTTCAGTAAAATAAATTTTATTGTTGGCATTTTAAGCTCTCTGTTGTTAAAAGTGGACTCAGCTGAGCCTGTCACACAGAAAGGTTATTGTTTTCTCAGTGTGAGTGTTTCTAAATAAATTGGCAACATGGGCACATACTTCTGGAGCTACCAGCCAAGATGAATTTGAGAGTCCCAAAGGTTGGGACATAGTTCTATTTCAAAAGTTAAGACCTGGAACATCATCAGATAAAAGGCAAAGACTACCCTCTCCTGGTCTTTATGCATCAGACGGGGACCTCTCGGTGGCACAGTGGCTCTCCCAAGCTCCCGAGGCAGCCCCAGCTCTGCTGTCAGACCCTGTGAGGGTGTAAAGGATGTTCAGGTACCTAGGGACAGGATGGGAACCTGCATCTGTTCTCTCTGGTTTCTTCTCCTGTGTAAATTTTCCGTATCCATTCCATGGAGAAAGCTGTATGCACTGGAGGGTTTAACACACTGTTTGCATCTCTGCTGCAACTGAACTTGTGTGTCACGGCCACCCAGGGAGGGGGGCTTGGGGAAGGAAGGTCAAGGCTGCAGTCCTTGTGAAGATCAGTTTTTGCACAAGCAGACTGGCAGAAAAGGATTGCTGTGGAGTGCTGCAGGCAGCACACAGGTGGATCGACAGCAGATCCGAAGCAGGACAGAGCTGGGGACAGCTGGGCACTTACAGTGACACACGCTCACATGAGGCACTTGGCATCTTTGGTTTATCTGGCGTATGTTCCAGTGCAACCTTTCTTTCCAAATGTGGGCAGATAACTAGCTCTTCAGTGCTCTGAGCCTGACCCTGTGCCTGGGTAGTGAGGGACTGATGTGTTTACAGATTTTAGCTTTGAACTATAGAGCTTCCTCTCCCAAGAACATCATGTTTCTGTTTGGTATGCATGTTTTCTCCACCACTGTGTGAATTCCAATGAAGAACATTCTGCCACCCTTTGTTTGTTTTTAAATCATAAAGATATCTAGATAAGTGAATTCTATTAAAGGAAGGTGTTTTCCAGTTTGTAAAAAAACCCCGCTGATATTTATTACTTGGGGTTTTTTTCCTAAATGAAAATGACTCCTGCAAGTCCCTGGTGCTTTGGTGAGGTGGGACACCCAAGCATATCAAAGATGTGACAGACTTTTGCCATCACCATTCACAGCTTCCCAGACAAGGAAAGAAAAAGCATAGTTTGCTGATGACTGCTGATGACCATGGCTCAAATAGACCCACTGCAGCTGCAGGAACTTGGAGTGACCTTTCCAGCAAAAGCAGGGCAATGCAGCCTAATTCAGTATCTCGGAGAGGGCAGAGGTGCCGCACGGGCTCTCCTTGCTGTTGGGCTGCTGTGCTGGACATGACTGCACCCAGCATCAGGACTGCAGCAGGCCTGCAGCCCCCGTGCTTACGGATGCGCCTGCACTCAGCTCTCCATGGAGTGAGACCTGCTTGGTTTCCTGGGCAGAGCCACCAGAAAAGGAATTGTCAAGGCCATGTTTAGGATTTTTAAACTGGTTTTTGTTTTTCTGAAATGTGTCTGGTAGTGTAACACTTGCTGACATGGTGTTTTATTTCCTGAGCAGAGCAGTCCCGTGGTATGACTGGACGGGGATCCGGCACAGGAGGCAAGCAGCCCAGGACAGCACGGAGGCAAATACTCAGTTTTGGTGCAAACCTTGCAGTGACCATTGTTCCTCAGCTGGTTGTTTTATCTCTCTGTACTCTGGGAAGAGAATCTTAACACAGACAGTTTGCAGAGCCATTTCAGCTGTTCAGACAGCTCAGCCACAATATGTTGCCTCAAATTGTTTTGTTAAGCATATGCATCAGCTGTACTTGTTTGCCTTGAAGCTCTGAGAACCACAGACCCTCCTGAGAAAATTCAGCTTCTACATGAAGAGCTTGACAGTGCTCTCAAATGTACCCTGCTGCACAAGGCAGTGAGCTGCAAACCTTCCGTGGCCCATCAAGCTCTTCAGGTTTTAGATGACATCATTACTTAGTGCACTCCCAAAGCCTCGACATCTGGAAGATAAAGCCAGAAGGAGAGTGTCGCTTTACGTCCTTTCAAGATCTAGGTACTTCCTGGAGCTGCGGCGGCTTGGGAATTGGTGCTGAGACCTGCAGGGGCTCCAGGGTGGGTGCTGAGACCCACGGTGGCTTGGAGATGCGGGAACTGATGCCAGAGTGAGGTGGGGACATACAGCGGGGCACAGTCCCCGCTCGGCCAAGCCTCCAGTTTGAGTCGATGGGGTATTTCTGTGGGTGCTCAGTGGCACGAGCGTGGGAGGGAGGGCAGGGGCTGGTTTTGGCTGGCACGTACCATGGGAGACGCAGCTCTGGTCAGTGCAGCAGCGCTGGGCCATGGTCACGATGCCACGAGGCACAAGGGGGGATGTTACCCGGCAGTCAGCTCGGTGCTGAACAATGGGGCAAAGGTGTGACACGTCACTTAGCAGTACAAAAAGAACAAAACTCATCTATCTTACAGAGAGAGAGCCATTGTCCCCTCTATTTAATTTTCATGCACTAAATACTGAATTCTGGCGGAAGCGATGCTGCACCTGCTTTCCTCCTCCTCTGCGTCCAAGCACAGATGCTGACACCCAGTGGCCATGGAGTTTCTAGCGTCTGGACGAGATGAAAAACCAGCAGAGATGCCTCAGCCGGTGAGATACAACTTCTACCTTTTCATTTCCTCAAGTGCAAGAGGTGTAAAGAGCTCCTGAGAGATAGCTTTGCTTTATGTCTTTCAGCCACTGGCAGATTACAGTGGTTGAAGCACTTCAAAATCTTCTATTCAGGGACCAGTCAGAAAAATAAAGAAATATGAGGATGGATAATGAGGAAATAAATAGAAGGTAAACTGATTTTCAAATAAGTCTCTTGATGGCAGCTTGAAAATAAACCTCAATGAGTGAAGGAGGGCGATTTTCTGAGTTCAGAGACTCTGGTGACCTTGGCATTCGCCTTCCCTGTTTTGCTGCTTCCCAAAAGCAGTTAGAATATGACAGATGAAAATTGATTTTGCATTTCCCTGCAGCATGCACAGGATCGCGCTTTCATATGTTTGACAAGTATTGACATTCTCTAGGGAAAAAAACTCTGTAGGAAAGGTCGCTTTTTATTCTTCAACAAATGGCTCTAAGACTTTATCAGTCAAAGACAGAAGAAAAGACCCTAAACTCAAGGGTATGCAAAGGAGCTATCTTTGTATGTTTGGCGGAGACATGCCTCACCAGACATGTGAGGCTAAGATGGTAAAAACACCAGGGAACACAGACATGAGCTGGGAACAATAAGAACAAAGTATGCCAAAGGAGGGATTTTGAAAGTGCTTTACTGAAAATATTAATTATGGACTACAGCAAATGAATTAAACCACTGTAATGCAAATACTGTGTGAAAGAAATGCGTAATTAGTGTAATTCTATAAACACAGGAAAAAAAAGCATACTACTGAAATTCTAGCAAGGTTCAGGATGTTAGGAAGGGCTAGCAGCTAGGCGCCTCTTAGGATTACATTTTGCACATGTTGCAGATGCGATGCTGTGAGAAAGCAGCTGGGGGTGTCTTGCTGGTGCTGCAGCAAGGACCCTCTGCGGGGAGGGGGGGTAAGCAGGGCCCCCTGTGCTGGGGCCAAGCCCAGCTTTCCTTACCTAAACACTCCCGTAAAGCTGCGGCATACAGATACCATAAGTAGATGTACTTAATTTATCACTCTGTTACTAGGCAGGTTTCTAGGCAGGCTTCAGCCTAATTTTTATATTTTGTGGTTACTGAAATAGCTCTGATCTTTTTTGGGGTGAGTTCTAGCTGTGGAGGTACAACATCCGTTCCTTCACCACCCAGTCTCTTTAATTCGTCTTACCTCTTACCTCTTTTTGGACAAAATTAGACTAAAAACTTTAACCCAGCCTAAACCTGTCCAGCAGATCGCAGTTGCCATGCCATTTGGCCCACTCCAGATGGTTATGGCCCACGTTCCCGCATGGTGAAGTGGGTGAGATCGCATCAGATGTACCCAGGGCACCAGGGTGGGCTCTAGCTGCCTGCCTCGCTGTTCCCCTGAGGGGGGTCACGATGCACTCGTGTTTTTAGTAGATGTTTAAACAGTTTTAAGAGGCTGGCAGAACATCAGGGGCCTACCAGGAGTTATTTCCAGTAATGACAAATCTCAATGGGACTCTTTCCAATAGTTTACTGCTTTTTCTGGTTTTAACCATTATTATTAACGCAGTAACTGTTGCCCTGGTGGCAGTTCTGAAAACCCATAGCCCAAATGCTACCGAGTTCTGGATGTGCCAAAGTCCTCTAGTTCCTGAAAGTACCCAAAAACCCTAGAACAAGCTTGGCTGAGCATCACTGCTCATCCTGGTCTTGCAGAGCAGGAGAGCCAGGCTTGGTCCTCCCAGAGACAGCCCTGCCTTGATGGCCCATCACTCTGCAGGGAGGCACAGGGAGCTGAGCCTCCAGAGCAAGTGTGAGCAAAATATTTGCACTTTGCCAGCCAGGGACAGCCGCGGTGTAGGGCTGTGCCCCTTGTCACTGCAAAAATCTTGCTGGAGACCAGAGGGGGAAGGAAGGGGACCCTGCAGCTGGTGGGAGGGCACCAAGCAAAGAGCTGCTCTCTCCCATCGCACAGAGGCGGAAACGCCATCCTGAGCCTCTTGCGTCTGGCCTGTCGTATGAACCGTGCATTCCCTTGAATTGATCTGATGATCATGTTTTGGAGGTGTCTGCAGGCCAGGTCTCCCTGAGCGGGCACTGGGCGCTGCCTCTGGACCAAGCCAGCTTTATTCCTGCTTCCTTCCCTCTCTTGTGGCTCCTTTAACCTTCTTTGTTAGATTGCTCAGTGCCTTGTGAGTCCAGCTCTCTTCTCCAATTCTAATGTGCTGCATTCATCAAGGTAAAACACAGTATTTCAATGCCCATTGCATGATCACGAGTATTTTTAAATGTAAAGCCATCCTATGCTGGCTGGCCAGAAGCCCCAAGAGGCAGTAGAGGCAGAGTTTGCGTCTCATCAAAATTACAATAGCCAGGAAACTTCATTTCCGCTCCAGTCTGTGCGTAGACCACTTTTTCTGGTGCTTTCCTCCTTTGGTTGCTCCCCAAATAACATTGGGTTGTTGCTCATTTAGCAGTGGAAGCAGCCGATAGTGACTGAATAATTTTGGAGTTAAATGTGTAAGACAGCACTTGCTGTGTTGTTCTGTGCCTGATTGGATTAGCATGGCTCTTTACATCGCTGACTGACGCAAACTCGATTTTCTCTCTGAGATTCCACTGTTCACTAGAAATTCCCATTTTGAATAAACGATTCCTGCAAGAAAATATGTTTTCTAGGTTCTTCAGATGAAATGAAAGCATGCTAAACATCTGGGTTTGAGTTGATTTTTTCTTATCACCGTCATAGGGAACGGTTCCTTAAGAATCAGTCAGCAGTTTCATCAGCTGAATACATGGTGTTGAGACACGTCTTGGGTGCTCCATTGAATTCTGGTACCAGCGCCCACTTCCTGGAGAAGTTCCCACACTACCTTTGCCAGAGTAACCCTCACTTCTCTTCTGAAGCATTTGCCCTTTGCAGTAGCTGTGATCATGCCTTTTTACAGCAAAAGTTTCTCTTAAGGCCTCCCCACTTCAGCTTTGCAACAGATAAGGCATATCGGTTCATGAAATAAATAGTTCAAGTAGCTCATATTCAGCATTTAGATGCTCTCAGCAGGCTGAGTATGTGGGGACTGGGAAGGCATGGTGAGAGCAGTGTGGGGTACAGGGACTAGATGTAGGCAGTTGTACCTAGAGTTGTGTGTGAGGTGCTGCCCTTCAGTGTGACTCCTGTTGACAGATTTCTAGAGTCCTTAATAAAAAAAAAAAAAAAAAAAAGGCAAACAAACCCACCGAGCAATATGTTACCTTTATTCATGCCAGTTTCCACTGTCTCCTTTTTCTCTCTTGTCCTGTTACCAGAAACAGCTTGTTCCAGGTCAGTTTAAAACTCCTCCAATGTTCTCCTGGGCCCATTGAAGACTTGACTTGCAACAACCAGCCTCACAAATGGCAGCAGGTAGGGAAGACCCACGTGGGCTGTAGAAAGCTCAGGGCTTCTGGGCTGTTCTTGGGATGATGTTCTAAGAGCAATCCATCAAACACAAGCGGTACAGCAGTCGCAAGCAGAGTTAGCATCCCACTGATGTGTTCAATGGCTTTCCTGCTGGGGACCTGAAATGGGCACAGCCTGTTATTCCCAGCACCGAGACACAGCTGAGGACACGCTACAGCATCCTTGTCACACATCGCCAAATCCCAGTGGTGATGTGGGAAGCATTTGCTTTCCACAGTTTTCTTGCTAGCATCTATACTTTGTCCGAATTTCATGAACCAAAACATTTGAAAGGGGGGATACAAAACAAAGACGAAGGAGCGTGTTTCTCAGACTCCATGCATTCAGCTACCAAATAGGTGTTAGTTCATGTCTGAGGACAACATGAAGGTATTTCTATAACCAGTTCTCCCTCATCAGTGATTCTTTAAAGGCATATTAGAAAAGATACCCACTTGCTTACACTGTATGGCCATAAGGAAAACATATTAGTTATCAGTACCAAGGGATCAGTTCTCTCTAAATGACCCTTTGGACCTGAAGAAAATGTCAGTAGTACCAATAATATGGATATGGGCAAATTCATCCACTGCATCTGGTTTCCCCACATGCTGTCTTTGATATGAATGCAAACAACTGGGAAAGAGAAACAACCGCAAAGAAAATGAGGCCTTAGCCTATAAAAATGGCACTTCTTTAACACAACCAGTACAGATATCTGCTGCCTGAGTGGTTTGGGGGCAACATAATGGCTTTATTTACGCTGCTGTGCATGCAAGTGACTTTGCTGCATTTAACAGAAGCAGTGAGGGCTCGCATGAGCAGGTTTTGGGTCTCTGCTGTGAGTTTATAGGTTGTTGTGAGACATTTCATATCAGAAAGAGCCACACTTACAAGGTTGTTTCCTGAAAATAAACTGTTGTTTGGTGTCCATTCTTAGAGCATCTGTCAATGGCTGGCTCTTAGTATTTAATTAGTTGCTTCATTTATAACTGTAGTCTGAGACATCCACATAAAAGCACATTACATGGACAGGCTGCCTTGGTGCTTACCTTTTCTTGCAATGGCCAATCAACATAAATATTATGAGGCTACTGGAAAAACTCAGAATGACTGGAATGAGGATAAATAGCTGCTTGTCCTCTTGTCTGGACACTGCAAAGATAAATGACAGCAAATAAGAAAACGCCATCTTCAAGAACGGGTCATATTACCTCTTACAAGGCTTGGGCTCAGATGCAAACTCCGTGCATCCAGGTTTGTTACCCTACATTTATTTATTTCTTTATGTGTTTATTTATTTATTTCAGATATATGCCAGGTATATATTACTGTACAGAGTAACATACTCTTTCAGGGTAACATATATCCTGTATATATATATGTAGCCACCACCACGTGCCTCTTCCCTTCCTCCTGCATCTTGCAGAAGAGCCAGTGCACACAAGGACAGCCCTGTAGAGTCTACAGGGGGCAAACGGCCTGATCCATGGTGTGGAGCAGCCAGGAGGATGCCCTACAGAGAGCCTCCGAGTACCACGTGCCCTCTCTTGCAAAGCAGTCGTTCCTCTACCACTGCTGTCCCCATGCAGCGGGAAAGGTGCTGGTGCAGAAGTGTTAATATTTTGGGGCTTGCCTAAGTGCACCGGAGATACAAAGCCGTTGGAATGGCTGTGCGGGATTAGGTTGAGGGTGTAGCTAAACCAGGATCCCACCTCTAGGGCTGGACACCAGCAGATGTCCATGGCAGCCATCAGCACTTGGTCCCAAACAGGCTTTATAAAGGACGTAAAAGAAATGCTGGTTACTTTGGGCTCCATACCAGAGAAACACTCCTGCATCCATTCGCTCCAAAAGCCCCGGTCAGCACAGAAAATACTTGTTCTCCCCCTGACACGAACACATGAAATGCGGCTTTGATTTGCTCTGGAAATCGTTAAAGTGGTCTCCATTTGGATTGCCACAGACTGAGAAACAAAACAGAGAGAACAAATGTCAAGGAATTACATGCCACCACCAGTAGCTCTCTGGCATGGCCTGATGTTTCTGAACATACTCTACAGGCTCTGCAAACCCTTGGATTATATTTTGGCAGCTTTGAATGATTTCATAATAGTTTTGGACCAGCTAATGCCAATAAGATGATTATGGGGATGAATCTACTGAAAATACATACATTCTGAGGGACCCCATCATGTACGTTGCCGTTTATACCTGTCAATTTATGGAACCTTTCACTAAATTAGCTAAGAAGACTCATGTGGAGAATATGGCAATTAAAGAAAAAATGTCCTTCAGATGTCCCCTATAATGAATTAGTTCTTGCCATTTTTGCTATCAGAACTGCACCAAAAAAGCGCCACACACAAAAGATGTGTTGTGTCCCAGGCCACTTCTTTGGAGAGCTTATACTTATAGTTTCATTGGACCAAATTTTGCCACCATATTCAGGAAAACAAAACACAATAACCTTCACATTTCCGTGATGACAACTTTCCGAGATGACAGGCAGGAGTCCTGAGAAAGGGATTGCTCAGAGACTCATGCTGGGATCTGTTACTGCTAAAGCAAACACTGTGGCTGGAGGTTAGCGCGTTAAGTAGGAACACGTGCAATGGAGCATCTGGTCTGAGTGTTTTCCACTGGCAGTATCAGCTAACATGTCTGCACACTCTGTTCACAGGGCAGCTAACACGCTGTCTGCAACTCGGTGCAAACTCACATCTTCCAGCGTGCCTCCCCGCTGCCAGCCCTCAGGCAGGGCTCCCCCACCTCCTCCCCTCCCTGCGGCACGGTATGTGCTGTCCCTACCGCCCAGGCAGCCTTGGCCTCCCCCTGATCTTCTGCCAGCTGAACCTCGTACTCCAGGCACTGGGGCGGCGTTTCGCCGCCCGGCGGGCTCCACTCCACGCGGAGCTCCTCAGATGCAGACATGGAAACCACCAGCTGCTTCGGGGGAGAGGGCTTTGCTAGAGGGAGGAACCAAAAGAGAGAAGGTCAAGAAGTGCAATCAAATAGCTCCTGGTGGGAAAGGCTTCAGTTAATCACTGCCAACTGCTGCCCCTTTTCCCCGTTGATGGGATTTTCCAGCTCCCGTTGCTATAAGCCACGATGCTGCAGGAGCAGGGATGTCACTGAGGCTGGAGGGTGGGTTGTTTATTTTAACTTGACATGTGGGCTGGGCCAAGTCCTTGCTCTGGGCTTCGGTGCAGGGGTTCTGAAATGCTGGGGTGCGAGTGTTGTGCTCAGCACGTTCCCCTCGCGGTGCAGCCAGCCCTCCCTGGGCTGCAAGGGCAGCCTTGGCCCCTGCACTGAGACACTGCAGCAGGTTGGCCTGACACTCTCTGCATCCCAGGAGGGGATCTGGTTTATGTCAGATGCCCAAAGCCACACATGAAGCAGTGGCTTAACTGGAGGACTAGCTAACCCCTGACATTTATATGTGGGTAAATGCATCAGCACATTAAGTGTCCATTATAAAGAGTGAGTATGTGTATTTTGTTATACATCATGCTGTGCTTTGCTTCCTTTCCCTGTCTGATGGGTTTGAAATTCCAAAGATCCCTCCTGTGTTTGCAGGAGTGGAACAGCGGTTTCAGTTCCAGCAGGAGTAAATGAAGCCACCTCTCTGATGGTGCTGCTAGAGCCAAAACGCCCATAGCTGCTCTGCCATCTGCCCAGCAGACCATTTATGTCCCAAGTTGTCTGGCAGCTGAGCACTTGGAGGCACCCACTGACCCTCCACGGTGAGTGCTGAGTGGTGTTGCCTGCAAACACTGCTGGAAACTAAAGTCCTGGGTGGCACGTGCCGCAGCCCCTTCTCCAGGGGGAAATCCACCCAGACACATTACAGCCACCCGTTTACACGAGGGCACATCTGTTTCAGCTCCCTTGTGCAAGACGTGAGCCTTCGGTGAGTGGTGGCCATGTGGGTCACCACAGCCCTGCTGCTTTCCTGCCAGTGTTACCTAGGTTGTGCAGGCGAAGGGTGATGTACAACGGCCGTAGCAGAGCGGCTGTCGCTGAACCGTTGACACAAATGCTCAGATCCTTATATTCTGCCTGGCTCACATTTTGCAACAAGCAACCGATGTTTATACCGCGATCCTGAATATAGTCATCACACTGCGCTGCGTGGTCCAGCCCCTCGTACCTAGCGGTGTATTAGGAAAACAAAAAGAAAAAAATAACCAAAGCAGTGGCAGTTAGTACTTGGGCAAGGCCTTTTTTTTAAGATTGGACCTAAGCCTCGAGTATCACCTAGATCCTACCCACCCTTTGCCTTTCACAAGTGATCCAAAGCACAGTGTTACATGTCAGTCACTGGGATTCCTGCTATGGGAAAAGCGTAGGGAGGAATAAAAACCAATTAAGATGCACAGATGGCTTCCCAGGTTGGTCTATAGGCTGTGGCAGCCTCTCCCCAAGCCCATCCCTGGAGCACAAGGGGCCTCACAAGATGCTACTGTGTGAGTGGAGCAGGGGCAGGATCTGTCCCCTACTCATGGAGATACCCACCCTCCCACGGGGCACTTACAGCACCATCAGCCACCAACTCTGGAGCTGCAGAAAGGTCCCCTCCCAAGCCAAAACCCAGCGGTTTGTGGCAGGTGACATATGCCATGAATGTAATGAGACTTCACGAGCGGCTAAGGCTGACTGTGGGTATGTCCTGAGCAGCTACGTGGGCACGCAATGGATACCCAGGAGTGGGAGCAAAGAAGGGGTTATTAGGTAATACGCAACCACACGCCCGTCCTCTCAAACTGCCTCCTGTCCTTGGGGGCCACTCCCCAAAGCTTAGCGTCTGGCCCATCCTAGCAGCACTAAGTGGTATTTCATACTACCTTTTAAGATTCC
>KL258245.1:0-46707 GCA_000699545.1 Podiceps cristatus
CGGCCACGCCAGAACCTGGCGCCGTAGCGTGGGAGCAAGCGCGTACCCTTCTTCTTGGGAGTCCTGCCCAAATGTTACCACCTAAGCGGGTTTCACATTCACTTAATTTAGAATTTTTCCTGCTTAAGGACCGGAAAGCTAGACCGAAGAAGAGAAGGATATCTCACAGGTAGTCCAGAGGTAGCACAGAGACTACCTAACCGCCTCTGGAGCCTGGGCTGCGTCAAAAGCAGCAGTTTGTTCAGCCCTGAAGCGTTATTTAAGAACAACATAATCCAGACCAAGCAGCTGCAGATGAAAACAAGTCTGGATTTCTAAACTTGGAGTCTGTTTCCTAGGATCTGACCCAAAGAACTTACACTCCCCCAGCTCCTGTTGCTAAACAGTTGCATCTTAATTCATTTTGTCTTGATTTCATTACCTTCCGTTGCCAATACTTCCCTAAATGTCCTCCTCTTCATCTTCTTCAAAGATGTATCTCAACTGAAGTAAATTAGCCACTGCACGAAACGTGAAGAAAACCTAGTGGTGGTGTGAATGGAAGCTGTGTGTCCGGATGGCACCTGCTATTACTGCTCCCTCGGCAGGGGACACTCAGGCCTGAGGTCCATCCCGTCCTGCCTGTCTAGAGAGTGCCAACGGGAACCCCCCCTGGAGATGAGAGAGGGCAGGGGCTTGACATTTAGAGGAATTATGATACCTACATATCTTTTGCAAAGTGCATGGGCGGGTAAACTAGAGAGCTATAGGGAGGAACTTGTGGCAGGAAAGATGATCTTGCGATGCCAGAGGAATCCAAGGCATGATTTTGATGTTTTCAGTGGGGGAAGTATTAGATCCTCAATACTATTTATGTAGCAACTTTTGGGTAATTGTGTTTTATAACCGTGTCTGCGCTTGCAAGATTGAGGGCTTAAGACTAGATTTTGCATCAAAGTCACGGAGAATTGGGCTTCTTTGAAAGCCTTTGAAAATCTCTTCAAATGTCCTTCATCATTTTGAACTGCCTTAATTCCATTAAAACCTGGCACTCATGTAGAGTGCAGTTAAGGCACAATATAAATAATACTACAGTTCAAATGATACTCTGCCTATTAGAAACTTTTAATTCCTTCAGTTCTTGCACTCTTGAATGCCCTACCTTTTAGGCAGCTTTCGTGACTATCAGCACTGGGCTAGCAAGGCAATTTCAATTCCTAATCTGCAAATTGCTCTGTGTCCTGTTGGGTTTATTTAAAAGTCTGCCTTGTGGGTGATGGTGGTATCAGAAACAGGGGATTATGACTTCTTAATGCAATTACACTGGAGCTGCAGCAGGGCCACGAAGGAGAATGAACTTTAATTCAAACATCTGTCAGCTGTAACATAGACCAGGAAAGGTAAAATTAAGATTGAATTATGTTGCTGTCTGATGTTATGTTACCACAGCATTCTTGAATTACATTGAAAAATTAATCTGGACAGGGATGCACCATCACAGAACAATGAAGGCACATCTCTTTTCCCTTATTATTATTATTATTCCATGATTGAATTTAGGAAATTTAGGAAAAAGCTTTGCATTTTAAGATTTTCTGTCACAAGGGAATCATGTTTTACCTGTTTGGGGTTTTTTTGTTTGGTTGGTTGTTTTTTGTTTTGTTTTGTTTTGTTTTCTCCCCAGCATACTGTGGTGTTGTCTTCTGCTGTTTTCTTTTTGATAATCCCAAACCACCATTTGTCCATAAACATGGTGTCCTTGTAACTCCAAAATATTTCTGAGCATTAGTACACAGTCTTCTGGTCAAGTGTATCTCTGTGTACTTCCAGAACAGTCAGTGGTGCCGTGAATTTTGGAGACTGAACATTCCAGTGTAAATCCAAGCTCTTCACGCCCAGTTTGTGCTGTTTTGGCTGTGGATTTACTTTGCACTTCCAGGCAGTTTGTGCCGTCTTAACAAGAACCCATATGCCTATAGTGAAATAAGAGGTAATCCTTTTTGCCTTCATTAGGCAAATTTCTTTTTTATTTTTTTTCCACAGAAAGAAACAGGACTTGAGTGCCTCACCAGAAATGTCTGGCTTTCTTTCTGTGATACTGGCTAGTGGTGAGCAATGGAGGATTTGACATGAAAGTAAACTGATATCAAAGAAATTCAGGAATCGTCGGTGAAATAACCTTTTGTAACAAAGCCTTCATTCAGAGGGCTAGCTGGCAGCTTCGTTATTGGCAGGCCAAGTCTGTATAAAGGATGGAGGAAGCAGAACAAATGAAGCCTGTCGTGTTTCCCTCTAAGAAAAAAGAGTTGCTCATAAAGTTGTAATCCCTTTTCTAGAAAGCAGCCAGCTCCAGCATCTCAGTGTTGATCTGGTATATCAGTTTCATAGTGCTTACTTACACTCAATGTAAATAAATGTTAGAAATTGAAGTTAAAAGAGGCATTATGAGCTTGATTTTTCTGCTTAACGTGTGACTGAGAGTCCATTACTCCTGTGCGCGGTGGGTGTAAGTGGCTCGCAGGTATGCCGTCTTGCTTTTTTACACTGACTTCTTAGAATCACACATTCCCCAGATTTGGGTGTGTTTCATTCTCTAAGGATAATGTATTTCATTGCTTAAAACTTTGCTGTGGAAAAAGAGTCTCTAGCTCAATAGGCTGCCTCCTCCCATGCCAGGTGTCTCTCCCGTGCCATTTTTTATTTTTACTAGAGCAAAAGACGAGCTGATTTGCCATTGATTTACCTTTCTGAAGATGTTCTGGTGGCTTACAAGCAAAGGCATGGTGGCTCCATCCTTTGGGACCAGAGGCCTGAGTGTGGTCCCTCAGTCATCTTTAGCAAAGAGCTGGCATGAATTTCTGTGACTTGCCCCAACGTGAAGTGGTCCTGCCATGGCATCTCAGGCTGCTGGAGCATGGAGTTAGTTCGGGAAGAGAATATCCTTGTTGCTTAGGGCCCAGGGGAAGTGGGGCTTGTCTCTGCCCCTGAAGGGCATTGATCGAGTCATTTAAACCAGACAGGTGACATGAAACCACTTTCCAAGGTAGAAGTGGAAGAATGGGCTGTGCTGTTTCAGACCGGGTTGGTCTCTTTTTGACAGTGATCGATAAAGTAAATAATTGTGTGAAGACTGTACATAACTCATATATACCAAATAAAAGTTGCTCTGGCACCATAATGATGGTGTTTATTAACAATGAATGTTGTTTTTTTGCACCTAAATGTTGTTTTTTAAACATAGTTGGTTTTGTTAGTTTAACCTGAAAAACTTGTGGTCTGATTGGTGAAAGTACTTAGTGCTCACCATTTTAATCAGTAAGAAATGTACTCTGAATATAGCAAAATGCTACAAATCCTGAATAGTCTGAAAATCAAGCTTTGAATGTCTTAAATTAGGCACTTGAAATCGTCGGTCATTTCTGATCATTTTTAATCATTATGTTACTGTGCACTGCTTCACCAGGATGCCAGCTTATGTTAAATAAGTCTTTCACTCCTGTCATGATGTATTATAAAAAGAGACTAAAAGCATGAAAGTTATGCAGAGTGCTAAAAAGGTGTGCAGTAACTGCTCTCTGAATATGTATGTAATTGTTACTTAAATCAATTTTCCGTAGTTCAGATTAAAAAACCCACACTGCTGCTAACAATCCTGTTGTATTAGTGAAAGATCCATGTTCACAGAGAGGTTTTCTATACAATATGCTTCTAGTGTGGTGGTTATTTCCTGAAGACATCAGTGACTATGGAACAGGTAACTAAAATTTAAGTAAATACTACTTTGCTTAGCAAAATGTGCACTAATGAACATGTCCTGTCTTTCAGGAAGTTGCATAGTGGTGAATCAATACCTTAACCAAGAAAAAACATGTTTTGTATAAATAATCACTAAGCTTCCTCTGATAAATAACTGAGCTTCTCTTTTTTTTTTTTTTTTTTTTTATTGAAGAAGAAGAAGAAGAAGAATACGACGAGCCTCCACGGTGCAAGGCGGGACAAGATCTTGTGCTGCAGTCACCTGTCGACTGGGTGCTTTTGGATGGCCGAGAAAGTACAGATGACCATGGAATTGTGCAATACGAGTGGACGTTGCTGCAAGGTGACTCCTCGGTTGAAATGAAGGTACACGTGCAATCTCACACATGGCCGGTTACTTGCAGACTGTTGTGTTCACAAAATTTTAAATGTAGAGCTAAAAATATTAAATGTTTTCAAATGGATATGGCTACCAGGCACCGAAATTAGGATGACTATACAACTTGAGCATTTATTTCATAGAAATATAGAGCAGCCCAGGTTGGAAGGGACCCCAAAAGATCATCTGGTCCAACCTGTCATGGGACAAGTAGCATAGATGAGATTGTCCTATCTGTCCAATCACATCTTGAAAACCTCTAGTGATGGGGACTATACTGTGTCCCTGGGTAGTTTGTGCCAGTGATTATTTCTAGTGGTTTATGCAGTTCATCTCTATCCCGGATGGCATGAGACAGCCAGCAGCAAACAAGTAGATGCTAATACTTTACTATATTTCAGTTCTGCTGTCTTTCACCATTGCTTGTGCTCACTGCACTTGGTTTTGGGCTTCTGTGATCCAGGTTAGAGACACCTTAGTAATTCAGCTACTAAATCTAATAAGATATTTTCACCAACAGTCTTCTGTCAAGGCTTATGAAGTAACTGCAGAGAAATGTGTGATGTAGACCTTATAAGATATTTTGAGATACTGTTTTATTGCATCTGTACAGTTTCTGTGCATTTTTCCCATTTGGTTTCAACTTAAAATTGACTGGCAAGAGAGGGATTCTCCATCCTACCCTTCTTTGTGAATGCCCTAGGAGCAGCAGAAAAGGGAAGGAAAAATGCCTCAAACCCACAGAGTCTACTCACAGTCTGTTCACAGCCCACAATACCCAGGGCTCAGCAGAGACTCCACCTGGAGCAGGAAGGACTTGTGAAAGGGTAGAGGGTGTGGACCATAGACCTTGCTGCTGCTGAGATGCTGCTGATGGCTAGGAGGAAGGCTTTAAGCAGGGCAGGATCAGCAACGGGAACAGTCCAAAACCCAAGAGGCCGTGTATGCCAGCGCCACCATGATCAGTACCTGACAGTTGCTGCTTATGTCTGCCCAGCTCAGTAATGACAAGGACAAGTTGGACAAACTACCAATATCAGCAAAGTTACTCCAGATTTGTAGCAATTGAGCAAACCAGAGTTTTGCCTAACATAATGAGCTAGCTGAATGCATTGAAACCTAAAATTGTCATCCATGGAAACACCCAGCAGAGCAATTGGTTATTCCTTAGTCGCGTGGAGGGCAGTGTAGGTAATTGAGGATCACGATGTCATGGTTAGGGAACGTGCTGCTGGATGAACCCTAAGAAGACAGTTGGGTTTCCCTGGTGAATGTTACTGAAATTCACACACAAGTAATTTTTGTAACCATGCTCCTTGCAGAAAACACAACAGGGGTATTCAAAAGTATTAGTTAAGCCAGTGCTGTGTACAAGTACTTCTACAAGTTTTATCTTCTACTGCAAGATCCACATCTGTGGAAGGGTGACTACAGTCAGCCAGTTCTGAATTACTTGAGTCTCTATTGCAATTTGAAACTGTCGAAGACCACTGTGAGTTTGTTTATCTTCATTTATTATTTGATTGTCTTGAAAATTGAAGCATCAAAAGGCTTTCATAAGAAGTGCAAACAGCATAATACATAGAAAAGACCTGAACGAAGCTTTGAGAATAGTTGCGAGAGATCATCTAGATAAAATGAATATTTTATTATCAAGAGCTGTTAATCTGACCCTTTGCAGCATTATTTTCCATAAATAGCAATCAAATAGTCTTTAAATTTATCTATGGTGTAAGAATATACCAAAAAAAGAAGTTAATTACAAAATTTTATGTTTTTACTTTTACTCAGTCACTCTATAAAATAGAGACCAGTCTTATATTTATTTAAACCTGCAAAATTAACATTAATCTTGGTGATTTCTTTACATTTGATAAATGAAAACAATCTTGACACAGGTTTATGTTTAGATAGATATGTTTCCATTACATTCAAATGGGCAGGGGTTTCTCCCACAGATATGTACCCTGATAATGTTCCATGACAATTTAATTTTTAGAGTTGAATCAATAATTGTGATTATTTGTACAGTCTTCAGTTGCTTCCTTTACTGCTTTAGTTGCTGTCCTGAAGTTACTGGATTTCTTGCCATCTATTCTTAGAAAACTATATATGAATCCGTAGCTACGAGGGAGAATGGAACTGTGTTTAGACAAGAGAAAAGGCAGCTGTTGCATTGCACTTATGTACCAAAGAATAAATAGAAGGCGCAGGAGGAGGAAGGACTGCTATAAAGAGATCTTACCATGTTGTAGAAGGAAGCTGGTGGAAATTTTTTTTCTATTGTGACTGATTATTGCTGTTTAGGTAATTTGCTTCTCCGATTGCAACCCATGTGCTCTAGCTGTGCAGCTCTGTGACACTTGTGGGCAGTTCTTGTTTTTTGGTTGTTTGTTTTTTGTTTTTTTTTTTTTTTTAATGCTGCTTATCTGGAAATTTACTGTCTAGTTTGAGCCAAAGTTTGAAAGAAAGCAGGTACAGTTGGGCATTCATCAGGCAGGATAGAGATAAAAAGGAAAGCACGGGAAGAGTGGCAGCGTATTTGGAAGTCAGTGGTGTTTCTCTGGCTCTGCACTGAGAAGAGAGTTGGACTCTTAAGGCTCATGAGTTTTAAATACTGTATTTTCTCTCCCAGTAGTCATAGGGGTCATCAGCAGGTGTTATTTTAGAGAACATTTGTTTCTGTAATACAATAAAGAATAAAATTCTAAGGTGTCATATACTCCATCAGGAGGTAGTCAACAGCAAGATCAGATAACTGGGTGCATTCATGTAAATAGAAAAGGAAAGAAATTTCAGTCAGGAAATTCACTTACTAAATGAGAAAAGTGAATTTATCAATACACCCTGCTACAAAACAAAGTCTAGGACTCTATTATCATATTTCTTGAAAAATGCTGTTCTCTTGTAGAGAAAACCAACTTTAAATAAGCAAAATCAAAAGTCTTTATTGAACTTCGATTTTGATATATAAAGATAGTCACAGAGGCTTTTAATGTACCTTTCAGTTACTTATAAAGATAGTCCTGTGCACTTCATTTGTAAAAATACACTACATATCAAAAAAAAATAAAGCATCACTTTTTTTTTTTAATTATTTCTTTTTTGTAGTTACTGGGGTAGGTGTTACTGAATTCTCAGACAGCTGGAGTTATTTGTAACTGGTAATTGTCACAATGTTAAAAAAAGTTCCACGTTTGATACAAATACCATACTCATTTTGGACAAACTTACTTCTAAATGACTGTTGTACCAGTAATGACAGGCTGGCACCTGTTTTAAATTGTCATGGAGTAAGTTCTTTTACTATTTTTTCTATTATCTACTCCAATTTAAATTGGTTTTATATCTCTTTCTCTCTTTCACGTGACTTTCTGAAACCTAATGTTTAGGTCACTCACTATAGATTAACTCATTTCAGGTTAAGAGCAAGGTGTGGAAATTCAGTGTGGGGGGTGGAAAAATTCAGTCTGGCAATTTGTAAAAGTTGCAAGTGACTACATCCCGTGTCATATTGGACAGAGGTGGGCAGTCTTGTTAACGAAGCAATACTACCAGTCACCTTATCCTAAATCGATATATAGCAAAAGTAACTTACATGAATACATGTATATTGTCTACAGAGCAACTTGACGGAGAACAAAATATTTTAATATTTCACTGTCTATGCACTAAAATTACATTTCTAAGTACTGAAAAAACTGAGTTAAATTTAAGGTTCCATTTATTCTGCAGTGCTAAGATCCACAGCTCCAGATAATTGAGTGAACCACAAAAAACAGTATGTAAAAGTTCAGCATGTTTATTCTTACAAATGGATGAAAAAAAAAGATGAAAACATTACATGTATGTGGTATACATGCTTGAGTGGCCTGCCTAGTCTTAAGAGAAGTATTTAATCTGTGTGAAAAGCATTGTACAGAAATGAGCTCCCTGTTCCTAGAAGTTTATGGACAGATCCTTTACACTTTCCCCCCTCGCCTTCCCCCTCCCCGCCTTTGTGTTTCTTTAATCAGGTACCACAACCAGGAACACTGAAACTATCTCACATCCAGGAAGGTGGGTATATTTTCCAGCTAACTGTGACAGACACTGCAGGTCAGCGGAGCTCTGACAACGTCTCTGTGACTGTTCTTCCCATGGTTCATTCTGCAGTAGGTGAGTGTCATGCTTTAACCCCAGCCAGCAGCTGAGCCCCACGCAGCCGCTCGCTCACTCCCCCCTGGTGGGATGGGGGAGAGAATTGGAAGGGTGAAAGTGAGAAAACTCATGGGTTGAGACAGACAGTTGAAGAGAAAAAGCCAAAGCCATGTACGCAAGCAAAGCAAAACAAGGAGTTCATTCACCACGTCCCACGGGCAGGCAGGTGTTCAGCCATCTCCAGGAAAGCCGGGCTCCATCACGTGTAACAGTTACTTGGTAAGACAAACGCCATCTCTCCGAATGTCCCCCCTCCCTCCTTCCTCCCCCAGCTCTATACGCTGAGCATGACGCCATACGGTGTGGGCTATCCCTTAGGTCAGTTGGGGTCAGCTGTCCCGGCTGTGTCCCCTCCCAGCTCCTTGTGCCCCCCCAGCCTCCTCACTGGTGGGGTGGGGTGAGAGCAGGAAAGGCCTTGGCTCTGTGTGAGCCCTGCTCAGCAGTAACGAAATCAGCCCTGGGTTATCAGCACTGTTTTCAGCGCAGATCCAAAACACAGCCCCATAGTAGCTACTGTGAAGAAAATTAACTCTATCCCAGCCAAAACCAGCACAGTGAGAAAATGACTGGAGCCATTGCCCATGTGACACCTGGGGTATGATACTAAAAGGAAGGGTCTTGATGGAGGCAGAAATCTTATTCTTCATTTCTAGTGCATTATTTTGCCCTTATTAATTACATAACAATATGTCTTGCAGCTTTGAATTGCTTCTTTCAAATCAAGGAAGCAAGTAAGCATCACTTGTTTGTTAGAGCAATAATATTTTCAAGCCTTTAAATGTTCATCCCTGTATTGCTAATAAGCATGCAGGGTTGGAAAAATCAAATACTGCCCTATATATCAGACACATCATAATAGTTCATTGTATAGTCAGGTGGTGTGTGCAACATGACAGGGCTTGTGCTATAGGGAAGAGCCAGTCAATAGTATGTGTGAGGCATAGACTAGTAATAATATCGGCCTACATCTGTAGTCTAAAAGGTGGGATGTTTTCTTGTTTTCATGCATTTAAGCTTTTCTGTGTAATCATTGTTATTGAAGCTGTATGTTACTGGGGAAGCTGGAACTGGAATTGAACCATCATTTTTAAACTCCGAGCTTGAGAAACAAGTAAAAAGCATAAAAGGTAGAAAGTAAGTTAGATTTCAGTGGCTGTCAATTATGCAATTTTTAATGTAGTAACTTCTAATTACATTGTAATTAGCAAGTTCTAATTAGCATGTTCTGCTAATTACATTGTAATTAGCAAGTTGCTAATATAGATCTGCTGATTCGGCACAAAGTAAAGGTTAAGTAGCATCATCACCGTGTTCAGCTGAACCAGTGAAAGCTCTGCACCAGTGCGATATCCCTGCATGAGAGGGTAGTCCCAGGGCAATGAACTGATATTACAAAAAACTAGTTATGAGCCTGTTTAATAACACCTGTATTCCAGTAATGGGTGATGGACTTGTATTCCTTAATGTTTAATTCAGCTAAAGCAGCCAGAGAGGTTTGCTGGTGTATTTATTTGTTGCTGTGGGTATCATCTGTGCTATCGTTCAGGTGTAGCATGTAGAAGATTTGCTGCCATTTTTTCTTCTACTAATTCCCCAAGTCCGTTTGCAATTCAAGTGCTACTGCTACAGTTAAACGAGTCCATGCTGCCTTAAAGCATGCGAGACCGTGCCGTTATTAGTGGTGAAGTTTAGGAGAGGCATTTTCAAAGTATGATTTTAGGGGTTTTAAACAGGCACCTGGGTTCCTGCCATACTTTCCTTAGCATTGCTCAGCCTTTTGGTACATAGCAAGATAACAAGCAAAGGCTGTGACTTGCTTATGCAAATTGATTCGCTGTTAGAACATTAACCAAACACTGAATTTGATAGGGCTTTACAAAGCAACGAACTACACCACTGTTGGAAAGAGAAAAGCACGGATGTAAACACTTGATAATTACAATTGCAAAATGAAATGTCCAGGGACACTCTCCATTTCCAGGGGTATCTAAATATTAAAGCAGGCAGCAATCAGTTTTTTCTGGTGAAGGTCTCTTGTGAGACCTTGTGCTTAGCCCTGTTCTGGCACGTGCTGTATTGGAGTCAATGGATTGCTGATGTAAATAAATGATGAGCATGCTTTTAGTATTTTAATTAGGTGGCAGAAAACATGCCGTAAAAGATCCCATACAGTCCATATGTGTGCATGCAAAATAACATATTGTCAGACATATGGAATGGGTATGTAGTAGGAGTTATGCGTTGGAGAGATGCAGTGACAGCCATAGAGATTTAATCTTTTATTTTCAGGACTGTCCTGGGTCTTTTAAGCCTGGGAAGATCTCCTTTCAGCTTAGGCCAGCAGAGTTTAAAGTGCTGTAGAGGTGCTGCACAAGGTGTAAGGTTGAGTGTTCCTGTAGTAAAGAGATCGCCAGAACAGTGATGAAGGTGCCAGGAACAGCTATTAGCTATATTAGCTTCTGTGTCAATATAGCATCATATAGCTGAGCCTGGGCTTTCTTCAACTTTCTGCCTCATTCATGGTCCTTCTTGCCACAGTGTGGTTTTGCTTCTTCCTCAGTACTGCAGATTTTAGTCGTTGACTCAATATTTACTGCTTGTAAACTCTTTTGGTAATTTGGGAATTGTTTCTCAACAGCCTGTGTTGGGGTTTGCTCTCGCTACCAGTTTATCTGCGATGATGGCTGCTGCATTGACATCACGTTTGCTTGCGATGGTGTGAGACAGTGTCCTGATGGGTCGGATGAAACTTTCTGCCAGAACTGTAAGTGCGCCGAGCCACAGTGCAGATTGTGAAAGTAACCGCAGCCGGAATGACCAAAGGGAAATGATGCCCCTTCTGTGGCCTCTCTCCCCATGAGCAAGCAGCTTGCTCCCACCATAGAGCCTTTCATTGGAAATAGCACATGGGAAGGTTTAATGTCCACATTCAGCAGGTGCTCAGAAATTAACTCCCTTTTCTTCAAAGCATATCAAAACTGTCAGAGGTTCCCAGATGGCAGATTTTGTGTTAAGAGTTCTCAACAATTAAAAGATCAGTTCTCTACTTGCATGATGATTCTGGAAACAGGACCCTGATCTTGATCTGAAAGGATGTCTCAGACATACACTACAAAGCGCAGTTACACACCTTGCAAGAATCTGAAACACTGGAAATGTGAGCATGTAGCGGAACCAGTTGATCACCATTGCTCTGTTCACTTTCATTAGTCATCCTCAATATCTGCCCATGCTCAGCTAAGTGAACAAAAATCATCAGAGGGTGAATCGGCACGGTGGCTAACCACTCTTTCATTGGTACTTCAGTTGCTGGATTTTGCTGTAGAGCTCATGGGCTTACTCGTGCTTAACAGTTGACAGCAGGCAGTTGGTAACTTGCTATGTATCTGGAACTCACTTTCCATTATATGTCCGTACCTGAGGAAGCTGTTTGGCTGGCCTCAAGGCCCATATTGGAGGATCTTCCATCAGAATGCTCCCATTCTCTTCAATTCTACATAAAAAGTATGATTTTTGTTTCTGTTAACACAGTCAGCCCAGGTCGGAAGACGGTGACACATGCAGCTCTTGGCAGTACCCAGCAAAGGACTGTAGGACTGACGGAAAACACAGATGAAAACTTTTCTGCAGAAAACACCCTGAAAGCCACTGCCAGAAATCAACCGCTTATTTCCGTGGATGCGGATGTGTCTAACCAATCGCTTTCTCAGGGACCAAAGAAACAAATCAGTGGATTTGTGCCAGGTAAGAATTAATCCAAATTGGTTTCAATAAATCATTCTCTTTAAAGAAAGAAAATGTCTTGCAGCCTAAATTTATTTAAATTGTCTTTTGATGTCTGGCTAAGAGTAAAAATTTGCATATGTGAAAAATGCAAAAGCAGCTTGTAATAATTAAGTTACAAGTAGGTATTGCTTTGTAATTGTCAAGTCTAGTTCTTACTAGGTGCAAAAAGCAAGTTAGAATGTAGGAATTCTAGGAAAAAGAATAGAGTCTAAGGAACAAAACGTGCACTGGCCTAAATGCAAATTCTGCCACAGGTTTAGCTATGTAAGCAGGTGTATAAGGCTCTTCAAATCTGTAGGGGAGTACCTTCAGGAGAACATACCAAAGTACTGTTCAACTTGGGTGAGAGTAATTGCTTTTCTCCTGGTGCTAACTGATGACTTTTTTTTTTTTTTCTTTTCTTGAAGCAATATCTTGATTATTATGAGCACTTTTTTCTGAAGTGTGCCTCCAGGGCAGGAGAAATCTTTCATCACTGTAGGGAAGGCTCAGGCTCTGGTAACACTCAGCCCCCGGTCCCCAGCAGTATTCTCTGTAGTGGCTGCAAGCCTGCTGTGAGTCAGCGCGTAGTGATGTTACAGGCAGTGTCACCAACCCTTGTCTCGGCAGAGCTCCAGCAGCTGCAACAAAATTGGTGTGCCTTAAGGTTCCTGCTGGTGAATTAAAATGATCTGAAATTGCAATTGAATGAAAGCAAAACTGTCTGCACAAGGCCTAAAGTGAGTAAGAGACCTCCCACTTTTATTTCTTCATGGTTTAGACTGATTCTTGCTCCCCAAGACACAGCTATTTATAAGCAGCTATACTTTCCTGTCACAACGGAGCAGTGTTCAGTGCCCTCTGCTGCTGAATCTTGCAAAGGGCACTTCTCTGGTTGGCACTTCGATGTTTCTTCAGATGCCTGTATTTCACCTGTGGAGACTGCAAAGGGAGTGAAAACAACATTCTTCAAGAATTTGACTGCCTCGGTGAATGTGTAGAAATTGATGGCAAGATCCTCTCTGACATGTTTCCCCCTTTTCTGGCAGTGTAAATGGCTTTGGAGCTCCTTTGGAGTTGAGGAGACAGGCATCTAACCCATTCCTAAAAATCCACTCAGATCCATTCATCAGATTTCTCTCCATCACTGCCATCTCAAGGAGGCTACAAACTAAATCTAATAATTAATCGCTGCAAAAATGAGAGATGCAGAAGCATTGGAGCAGCTCCATGAAGCCCACCTGGAACAGTGTCCAGGAGGGCAGTAATTGCTAGATGCATTTTTGAGGAGAGGCAAGCAGCATTGAACAGAAATCATACTGATCACCTCAAAAACACGGCAATTCCACTGGCAGAACCCTGTCCTGGGATGGAGTATCTCCTGAGACTGCTGGAGCCGCTGCTGGTGCCAAGGAAAACCTTTTCCTTCAAGTCACACTGTAAAGGTCTTTACTGGACCAAGACAATAACGTTGTTTGTTGGCTTAGCATTGACTTTGCCAGCATTCAGGCTCCTAATACACTATTATAAATCAGTTTCAAAAATAAGCTTTAATGATTTTAATGTCAACATGATGAAAAGCAGTCTATTTAAGATACACATTAAGGGATATGGCTTTACAGCAGCAGCACGTGTTCCAGCTTTTCTCTTGAGAGTGCTCCATTCAGGGCTCCATTTGTCTTATTTCTTAGTTGGTATTTGCAGATCATCACGGAAATACAAGCCAGGAAGGAAAACGTGATGCTCTTAGATCTGGTGACTTCAAGGCAGAGCAAGAGAAGGTGTTAAGGGTAATTCACCTACCAGAGACAGCATATGGCCCATTCTAGGTGGCTGCTAGACATGCTTGATACAGGAATTTTCAGCTGACTTTTCAAGAACAGGAGTTTTTCTCAGTAAGTTGCAGGGCAGTTGCTTTGTTTTCTTTTTTTACATTTGGTTTTTTTTCAGTAGTGGTTACAATACTAATAAAGACAGGTCCCTTCTACTACTTACCTCCCCATAAGCAGCTTTCATCTCTGAGAATCCACTGAAGACGTCCGATAATGGGACCTCCTTGTCAAGGACCGTATTTCTTTTTTCTCCATTTTTGAAAGGAGCTGGGCTAAGCTGCGTTGTTTTAGGCTGTGGGAGTTCCTCGCAGCAGGCAAAAAAAAATATGAGGGTAGTACTAGGGGAAATTTATCCCAGAATCCTTTTTCTCCTTATAGTTTCCCTGTTCCAAATTTCCCTTAACCTGCTTTCTTTACTACAGTAGCCCCTCATGTTTGGCTCTGACTTGATACAGGCTTTTTAAGGATTTACACTTAAGTATGAAAATGTGAAAATATGCAAGTCCAAGGTTTAAAACCACTGTTTAAAACTTCCACCTGACGTAGCAGGGGCTCTCTTCACAGCAAAGAGAAGGAAAAAAAAATCCCAAACCCAGAAGTCATTCATTATTGACAATGGGTGAGTCTTGTTCTGCACGCCTGCCTTTGCAGTGGGGTTCCTCTGCAGCAGGGTGACTCCAGGGGAACGCCGAGTCCAACTTGGAGGTCATCTTAGGTACTCGGGGCATGGAGTCTTCTGCAACAGACTCGTGGTTTGCTTTTGCCCAAGCTGGAAGGCCAGATTTTTTCTTCAGTAGTTGGGAGTCGATGCAGGAAGAGGGATTTGATGTCAATAAGGGAGTCCTTTCCCTTTGCAGACGTACCTCCAGGGTGAGGTAACCCAGACGGCAGCTCCTCCAAAGGCCAGCACAGCATTTCTGCATGGCTGCC
The DNA here is from genome assembly GCA_000699545.1 of Podiceps cristatus. NCBI lineage: Eukaryota > Metazoa > Chordata > Aves > Podicipediformes > Podicipedidae > Podiceps > Podiceps cristatus. The sequence continues at coordinate 14,842 of KL258245.1, forward strand.
TCCAGCATGCCCTGGCATCCCTTTCCAGGGAAGCTCTCAAGCCCAGCTGCATACTCTGGCACTGCTGCACTTGTAAATACATGTATCAAAAAATATAGTTGCAGCAAAGCACACTGGAGTGAGCCAGGGGCTGGTTTCTAAGCAGCAATAGCCAGTCCAGCAACCATGGTCATGCACACGGGTTCCATTCACAGGCAGCCTGAAGATTTGCAATCCCCAGCATAGCCAACTGAATTGTATAAATCACCGTATCAGCTTTGCATTCCCCTGGCACGGGGTCTCTGCCTCTCCCCAGGCTGCCCGCGCCAGCTGTTGTGCAGTGCTGTTCAGGGCTGGGATTAGAAGGTTTGACTCAATGCCCAAGCCTTAGTCATGTTTTTGCTGCGGAGGCATCATAGAATCACAGAATGTTTTGGGTTGGAAGGGACCCCCAGAGCCCATCTAGTCCAACCCCCTGCAGTGAGCAGGGACACCATTACCAGATCAGGTTGCTCAGAGCCCCGTCCAACCTGGGCTTGAATGTTTCCAGGGATGGGGCATCTACCACCGCTCTGGGCAACCCGTTCCAGTGCTTCACCACCCTCATTGTAAAGAATTTTCTCCTTACATCTAATCTAAACCTACCCTGTTTCAGCTTGAAACCATTACCCCTTGTCCTGTCACCATTGTCCCTACTGAAAAGATTCTCCCCCTCTTTCCTATAGGCCCCCTTTAAGTACTGGAAGGCCGCAATCAGGTCTCCCCGCAGCCTTCTCTTCTCCAGGCTGAACAAGCCCAAAACAGCAGTAGCCGTAACCTAGATCTCTAATTTACGGTAACTGGAAAGGGCTATAAACTGTGATTTCCTAGGCACAGACTAGAAAATGGAGAGAAAGCGAAAACAAAACAAAACCCACATAGCATGCTTTATGTCAGGCTTCTAAGCCTGTTTGGGGAAATCTCTGTTTTCTAGTCGATAACAGATAGGATGTTGAGCAGTATTGACTCTGAAAGCTTCTCCATCCTGGCAGAACAGCTACAAGTCTTAACAAAACCCTACAACTTTGTTGAAAGGATTCTGTTATTCTTCTACCCTTCCAAAATTTTCCCACTAAACTTCTCTCCATATTCAGATATATTTGTCAGATGTCTTTACAAAGCAGTTGACTTAGGTATTCCCTTTATTCAAGTGTCAGGGAAACAAATTTATAAAACAGGCTTCCAGACCTAACTTCGTCATACAGGCAGGAGCCGCTCTTAAAGAGAGACGATGTCTTTTGGGTATTTCCAAAATAAAGACAGATAGTCATTTAATTTCATTCAGGGAAGACAGAAGCAGAAAACAGCTGCTGTTTACATTCAGTTATTTCGCACAGCTCTGATGCCATATAGGTACCTTAAAGCCAGTACAGTTTACGCTTAGGATTTCCTTAAGTCCCCTTTACATGCCAGAACACTTTGAAGAGCCTGAACGAGAAGGAGGGATGCAGCTTGTTTCCGAGGCATTTCCTAGCACGTGAAGTTAGTGTTTCTGCACCCCTAGCCACAATGGCAGGACAATAAAGCCAGGGAGGCGGTGTTGTAACTTAGAGTGGGGACATCAGCACTAACTTCATGCCAGTATTGATGAAAAAAATTGAGCTTTAATTGAAGGGTCGTGCGTATTTGCTGCTGCCACTGGCAGGGACGCGTTCTGCAGCGCTTCGGAGCTGCTGGTGGTGGGTGGGAGTTACATGTGGCACATGTTCCAAGCTAATTGACTTAAACACTCCCTTAACATCCACCACTGTGTAATTCCAGTTACAACATTGCACATTCATATTTTACAGGTCTTGAGTGCAGTATGTTTCCGCTGGCGTTGTCACAGTTCCGAGGGCTGCCAGCAAATATATCACAGCCAAAGTGCCCTTCAATATTGACGTTATCAGTAAAAAACAAATATTACATTTAAAAACATAGGAGTATTTCTGATTTTTGTGAGGATGTGTTGGTGGATTAAGCTGTCGCTCTGGCATGAAGTGTCCGCATAGCTATTGGTGTAGGACTTCACTGGGAGGGCAGGAGGATGGGGTCCCAGCTGAGTTACTCTTTGCTCCCGTGAAGCGAAACTGCAGCCACCTGCACTCCCAAGGTGAACACTTCTTGGCAGCAAAGTATGCGTTGTCTCTTCTTGTGCAGTTACAATGCTGTGCTCCATCTTCTGTACTGCACAAAGCTGAAGTGACTCCAGGTCATCCTCTTTGAAATGTTTTCCCCACGTATTTTTATGTCTTCCAAGTACGTAAGTTTTGCATCTGTATGTGTTGGGTAAGGGGCAAAATTAAGGTGATTTATGCAGCCAACCTATGCGTTCCAAGTTCCAAGGGTGGAAATCAACATAACTTGAAAGGGCCTAATTTTCAACTATGTATAATTGCTTCAGTAATGTTTTACCTCTTATTGGTCTATAGCACATTATGGGAGTTTGGAAAAGAGAATTTATATCCATCTTTTTTTCAGTGGAAGATAATCCCGCTTGGGTTTGGTTCAGGTGCACCATGGCTTGTGATGCACAACTGAACTGAATTTACATTTTAGCTTTAGTTTCACATTATTTTAAAAAATCATATTATACAACAGGAGTCAGCAGTTCTTATTTTATTTTCCTAAATTTAAGAACTTTTGCATTAATTAATTCTGTTGTACTGTGGGTAGGACTTCCTGAGTCACTGAACTGTGATATTCATTTATTTTGCTTGACTTTTTGCAGATAACAGTTCCTCAGGGAAAAGAACAGATGATAAAAATGGGAATGGCATAATTGTGCCAAAGAGAGATCAGCTTGGAGGTGGTCGTCCAGTCCCAGAAACAGGTAAGACCGACCATGTGAATTCATTTTCAATTATGTTAATTTTTCAGTCAGGTGCTATAGATCCAAGGACTATAGTCAAGAATCGAATAACATACTTTCATATTCTGAACTGCTCCTAACATGTATGATCACACAATTTAGTCTCTCAGTGTGAGCTGCACCAAATATTAGCACCTAACTGATAGACTAGCTGTGGGGGGGTTTTAAAAAAAACAAAACAAAACACAACAGGTTTTCTCTACCAATTTCTCACTATATTAAATAAAGTATAATTTCTCTTAACCTCATTGTAGGTGCTGTGTTACCCTTAGCCTTAGGCTTGGCCATCACTGCTTTACTGCTGCTTATGGTTGCTTGCAGACTGCGTTTAGTGAGACAGAAGCTTAAAAAAGCTCGACCCATTACATCCGAAGAGTCCGATTACCTCATCAATGGGATGTATCTCTAAAAGTTTGATTTAGGACGGTTCTTTTCTCCCCTTTCTCCTGTGTCCATGAAGTTCTGCCTCTCTAAAAGGACCAAAACCTTTAGTTAAGTTTCAAGTGTAGAAGAAGCCTACGAGATGAGGAACATGATCTTCCCCTTTGGTGACACAATAAAAAAGTGGGTAGATGCCCCTGCTCAGAAAGTAAGAAGTGTTCAGGCTCCGGAGAGTAGCTCCAGTTGGCTCTTGTGCAAAAGACACTGCAAGGGGGGGGACACCCCAAACGGGATGCGGGGTGCCCGTGCCCTCCCTGCGGCAGTCAGGCTCCCGGCCGCGGCAGAGCATGCCTGGGGCCAGGGCACCGGAGCGGCAGCCCCGGCCATACTGGACGAGGTGTAGAGGGAAGCCTGTGCCGCCCCGCTCTTCTCAGCACTGCCACCGCTGTGCTCTGCTCTGTGGACCGGGATGCCCCGGACCAACGCGTTACTTCACTGTCCAGCAGAGACTTGATTGTGTACTTTCCACCTGATGCACTGGGAGTATTTTCATTAAAGAATTTGTCTTGCTTTGTTAATTAAAAGCAGTCGCTATCTAAGCACCAGCTTTTGTAATTAAATTTGGGATTTAAGGAACAAAGCATCTTTTCTTCATTCGTAGTTTAAACCTCTGTGCAGCTAACAGAGTCATGCTTACTAAATGCTAAAATGAAAAAATACAAGTCCTTCACTGGATAAGTTTGGACCTACCAGTGCACAACAGCAGTCGTGTGTGATCCCAGAGCTATGTTTCTCCCTGGAGCTCAGGGCTTGTTCAGCCTTTTCCACCCACAGCTCGACGCCCTCCACATCCTGAGAGAGCAGCACGCAGCAGCTTTTACTGGAGACACTGGAGAAAAAACCTGCTGGTTGTCCCATAGCTCCCTGCAAAGCTCGAAAGCTTCGGCGACCTGCCCTCACCCCAGCGAAATTCTCATAGAATTAGAGCAAGTAATTGATATGTGTGAGTGAACTTCAGATGTGCTAACAGTGAAATGTGTACAGTACATGTTATATATACATATACACACAGATACACACCCCTCCCCATGCTGTCTATCTTGTTTGACTGTCCGAGGATGTCACATTCATCACGGGTCCCAATAAAAACAGAGGCAAATGAGGCATGCATCTTTTTCTATGTCGTCTTTTGTACTTCAGTAACTTCAAGGCAGCGAGAATCTTGCCATGGTATACAGATAGTTCTTCAAGTTGCTCGGTCATGATTACCTTATGTAAAATAGCTCTAATAAAAATATTTTATTCTTATATTTATTGCATTGCCTTTATTTTCAGCTACTGGCTAAATTTTATGCTATGAGACCATAGCATGAGAGCAGACAGAAATGCCTTTCTCCCCCCTGTGAACCAGCCATAAAAGAAGCTGGAACATGTACGGGGAGGGGCGTTGTTGAGGTATTTTGTTGTAGGAAAAGTGAGAAGAACAGGGCGTCTCCCTCCATGGCCTGGCTCTCGAGCGGAACTTGAGCGGAGCAGGACAGCAGCCACAGAGCTGGCTGTGCCAACTGCTCGGGGAACCCGCTTGCCAGTGCTGCTTGCTCAGCACCCTCCTGCCACGCTAGGCAAAGTCTGGTGGTTCCTACTTCAGCCTTACATTGCGTCCAGGAGACCTTCTGCTGATACCACCCATCTCTAACTTGGGAGCATGGCCTACAGCAGGTGTGGCAAATAGCGCAAGACCCAAAAGATGTCATTTTAAATGCAGCCTTCTAGGAAAGACACAGTGTCTGTCTGGTTGGGGTATTATTGTCCATCATTGAAAAAGCCACCTTGCTTTGTTTGGGGTTTTAATTCAATATCTAATTCTTCTTCACCCTCTTACCACAGCAGCAAGAAAAGCAGTCTTTTCTCACCATGCCCATAGCGCTCCTATTACCGAAACCCATTACCCCGGCAGCAGGAGAGCAAAAGGTTTGGTTTTGTTCTGGGCAGGACAACAGCGAGATCCCACACAGAGCACAAGCCAGCCACTACAGCTGAGGTGTGAGAAGCTGCTCGGCTTTCCAGTCTCTTTACCCGACAGCAGGTTTTGTTCCAGTGCTGCTGCACGTGGAATCAGCCTTTGTGGATTATTGCATATGGCAGCCAAGGATAAATACCTCCAAGCAGTGCTGGAGCGAGAGCAGCAGACAGCAAGTGTAGCACAGGAGTCCAGCTGTTGCTGCGTTGTAGTTGCCACAGACTTCCCAGGCACTTTTCTTTCTAGGAGGGGAGATGGTGACAGGTGCTGCTGTGCAGACCACCAGCCTGAGGCCTGCTACTTCCCGGGTAATTGCAAACTCCACAGCTGGACTGAAATAAAAAGAGGTTGCACCTTACCAGAAAGCCTAGGCATCATCTGCTAGATGAAGAGCAAGACAAAGTCAGCAAAATAAGATTGGCTTGGCAGCTCCTGCAGTTAACACACCCTGGTCTTGATAACATGTGTTTTCATTTAGTAGCTATAATGCTATTTGGCTTTAAATAAGCAATCCTGAAGTGATTGTCCCCCTGTACTCAGCACTGGTGAGGCAACACCTCGAGTGCCATGTTCGGTTTTTGGGCACCACAGTATGGGAAAGACACTGAGATGGCCTCAAGTTATGCCAGGGGAGGTTAAATTAAATATTAGGAAACATTACTTCACCAAAAGGGCTGTCAGGCCCTGGAACAGGCTGCCCAGGGAGGCAGTTGAGTCCCCATCCCTGGAGGTATTTAAAAGATGGGTAGATGAGGTGCTTAGGGACATGTTTTAGTGGTGGTCAGGCACGGTTGGACTCAATGACTTTAAAGGTCCCAGCCAAGGGACTCTGATTCTATGAACTACTGAGCTGGAGCACCTCTGAGCACCAGCAGCGAGAGCTGTGGCGAGACACCTTTGTCGACACGCTGGGAGTGCTGCCCCTTTCTCCCCAGGCTGCTCCCAGCCGTTGCCTCCTGCTGACACCGTTTCGGTAGCCCCTTCCCAGCTGCTCCCAAGGTTGGGGCTCGCTCTCCGATGGCAAAGGAGCGCCCAGAGCAGGCGCTGCTTCTACCCCATCTTCATGGTCGCATTGCTAGCTGCTCCGTGGCTTCTCATGCAAACTTCAGGAGCTAGGGAGTTTTATAGAGTGTTTATACTGCAGCAGAAGTCAGATATTTTGTGTGAAAATCATCACTATCTGAGGTCTGTCAGATCTGTTTTTCCTGTCCTAAACACTTGCATGTGTCTATCCATACATCTGGGAATATGCTCAGTCCACCTATTTTTACTACCAGCATGCTTTAGACAGATAAGCAGAGAATACTGATACTCTCATAGCATATACCTATGGATATTACTCTGTGTATTAGGAGAGATCATGACAATTTGTTTTGTCAGTATATTTTAATGTTGATCAAGACTGTATTTTGGTTAGATCACTTTCTATATTTTCAGTTGTTGTGCCCTTCAGACCAATTTACATACACTTAAGAGCACAAATGGTTTCAAAGTAACAAGCAATACTTACCTGAGTTTTATCCATAATTAGAAGTCTTTTTTTTTTTTTTCCCCATAATGTGGGTTGCTTTTGCAGGGGATCCTTGCCTGAGCAACCCCGCTGTAGGCTGTAGTCTTTCCATAGGACTGCAGGATTATAGCAGGGGACAGTTCCAAAAGCACATTTGCAAGACAAAAAGGCTGAAATAGGTCATCGTGATGCTCCATTTGCTTTTTAAATCCTAGCTAAAGCGTAAGAGTTTCAATCCCGAACTCCACAGAGCGAGCAAGCGAGAGGCAGGAACCAACAGCAACACAAACACGCCACCCTGAAACAAAGGGAGAGACTTTCTAGTAAGCCCCACCAGAATTCACTGTCATGCATCACTGCGGCCTACGCTTGCTGCTTTCATGAGTCCCAGGAATTGGGATTTTCCAGTTTCTAATGGCAAAAACTAGAAGAGTAAAAGAAAATGGAAAAGCTAGAAAATAGTCAGAGAGAGCTGATGGGTGTAAAGACCAGACGGAGGCAATAAATGCATTGTAATTAGTACAAAAGAACAGAGCCCGTGAAACAATCGGCTTGACCTGAGTGAGAAAAAGGAAACATGCCGTAAACAGTAAAAAAAGGGTAGAAGTACTTTTGGTATATATTTTTCAACTAATAATAGCTGACGCACTAATAAAGTGAGAATGCAAGGCTACAAATAAACCTGTAGTACAACAGAAACCCTTGCTGAACACTGCACTCTGCACTGGAGCTCTAAAACAAACGAGAAGTCTAGAAGGACTGAATCAGCACAAAAAGCTAGTTCAGAAACAAGTTTACAAAGATACCTGCTAGAATTTTAATTTTTCATGTGTAAGACTCCTGGCTGACAGTTACAAACCGCTCATAAATCAATGAAAAGTGTATTTTGAGCAGGCTGATGAACAAGGCAGAAAGGTTCTGTGCTCTGAATGACTGAAGAGTTACAGCCTGCAAGGATGGCCTTGGCTCCTCAGCCAACAGAAACATTTCATCCCATTTTAAAGAGGGCAGAACAAGAAATTTTAACGTAGTTCTTCACAACTACAAGCTCCTAATGCATTAAAGATATGTAAATTCAAAGCAAATGACTGAACAACACAGATGCAGAGGGAGGAGGGAACCTGAATGGGTGCAAGACTGGTAAGGACTTGAAAGCAGGCAGCATGATAAAAGTAGGGACTACAGGGAAAGCATCCCTGCAGGCTAATTCCATGCACAAGAGATGGTTTTCCTGAGGCTGCCCCTCCATCCAGAGGAGACAAGCTTCTCTAGAGCTCTGATCAGAGCATTAGCCTAGGCAGATGCTCTGAATCCCGTTTCCCTAAGGCCTTTGACAGTGTCCTCCTAGTCCATAAGGCACCTGAAGTTACTGATTAACCCCAGATGCCCCTTCTCCATTACAGCAAAAAAAAGCATTTGTCAGAACGTGGTAAACAAAATAATCTGTTCGTTATAAAGACACATAAGATGCAAACATATGCCTAAACATGGCTGAAAAAAAAAGGACTTCAGCTTCTCAGTAGCATCAGGGAACATTTTCAAGAGTATCTATCAGGTCAGTTGCTCAGAAGTATATGACAAAAATGGCTGCACTACAAATAAACATCAAAAGATCGAAGTGAGATCTCAGAGAAACTCCATCAAGAGCCTGTATGAAAATAGCCTGTTGTTGCTAAAAGAGAGTTTTGTTAAAAAGGCACAGGAGCGGCTGAGGGAGCTGGGGGTGTTCAGCCTGGAGAAAAGGAGGCGGAGGGGAGGCCTCATCGCTCTCTACAGCTGCCTGAAGTGAGGTTGTAGCCAGGTGGGTGTGGGTCTCTTCTCCCAAGTAACAGGTGAGAGAACAAGAGGAAATGGCCTCAAATTGTGCCAGGGGAGGTTTAGGTTGGATATTAGGAAACATTTCTTCACTGAAAGGGCTGTCAGGCCCTGGAACAGGCTGCCCAGGGAGGTGGTGGGGTCACCATCCCTGCAGGTATTTAAATGACATGTAGATGCGGAGCTTAGGGACGTGGTTTAGTGGCTGGCGGACTCAGAAGTGCCAGGTTAACGGTTGGCATTGATGGTCTTAAAGGTGTCTTCCAACCTAAACAATTCTACGATTGTCTTTCAAGTTTTCAGGTTTGGTGTGATGAGACACAAAGTGTGTTCTTTACATTTCTCCTTCCAGAAGCTTTCAGGCAATTTTCAGTGGGCAGCTGGATCTCCTCCATACATATTTCAGCAAAAAGCATGTCCATTCATTATTTAAAGTAACGGGATTTTAGTTCCTGAGCATCTCATTAACACCCTGCCAAGAGCATGAGAGAACACTAACAGCCTTTCATAGGAAAACTCAGAACGCATCAGCCGCGTTACGAATTTTTGCTGTGTACGAAACTACCACCTGGAACAGAAAGCAGCACCGTACGTCAGGGACGAAACGCAGGAGGTAAGCAGGTCAGGGAGAGGAAAGTTATGGTGTCTCTGCCCGCCTAAGGGCAGGCTTTGGTCCAAGCTGATTTCCTCAGGCCTGGCTGAGGCCTGGAAACCCAGACCCTGCCCGGGGCTGCTCTGAGCACACAAGTGTGTATCGATCACAGCAAAGGCAAAAGGGTTTACGATACCCCAGGAGTCTCTGTGCGCTTCCCATGCTGGTCTTCAACCTTCACAACTATAAGCAGATGGGCAAAAACTCAAATAGAGCCAAAGGTGAACTGCATGAACCCACAGAACCAACTTAAACCCCATGCTTGGATCCATCTGTTGTATACTGCAGCGTTTAAACTCCAGTCTACGCTTCCTGATGGGTGAAGTCTGGATGTCCTGAAACGCCAGACCGATTTCAGACCTCACCCTCTCCTGCACCCCCCGGCTCACTTGCTGCCTTTGGGCAGCGCTTCCCCTCCGTGGCCTTTTGTCTGGTGGTTGGTTGGTTCTGCACAATGTGCCTGCGGGACCTCACCATGCCTCTCTCCTGAGCCAGGACCACCACCCTCCCTTCCACAGAATACCTCTTCCCGTCGTTCGGGACAAAGAACGAGGGTTCCATAAAGGTAATTAGCATTACCGATCTTTCTAACTGCATCACAGTATGTTCAAAATCAGCTGAACGGAACCAGAGATACAAATCGCGAGCTTGATTTGCATTACCTGCCCTGTGCGTCGCATCGAAGTTAAGGCGGCATTGCAATCACATCCTTTTTTCTGTGAACTGCATTTAAATCGAATGCCACACCACGTCCTAGGGTGCTTCGTTTTACTCGTGAACGTAAACACCGCTGTTGTGAGAAGGGGTTAACACCCTTCTTCCCGGCAGGAACAACAGGATGACTGTGTTACTTGGAGTTTTCCTCTGGGCATTTCAGTGCCTGATGGTAAATTCCCCAGTCCCTCCACGCTCAAAAACCCTGGAGCTTGTCGCCCTGTCACAAAACCACTGGACGAGTGGAGAGAACTGCTGCCAGCTCCAGAGCCTACCCCCGAGAGCCCCCCTGCTCCGGGTGTCACTGCCCATTCCAAACTCGCTGCCTACAAAACGCCTGAGGAACCACCCAGGCGGCCTCACTCGGCGGCAGCGCTGATGTCCATCCCCTCTGCGCTAGCTTCCCTCCGACAACCACCACCATGTAACAGTCTCCCTGGCCTCAAGTTAGCTGGCTAGTTTCCATGGAAATAGTAAACAAACAGGTAAGTCCTGCTACGCAAACAGAAAGCACCCATATGGCACACAGAACCACTCTTCTCTGCGAAGCGCCCACAACTGTTTGGGGGTTTTCAAGATACAGCCACGGGCTCGTGGTTCCTCTGCTCAAACTCTGCCTGACCCCTGACAGTAACTGGACAAGTGGCTGCCCCTGGTTCAGCCAGCCTCTTCTCTGAGGTTGTTCCGGCTGAGAGTTGATCGGAACAACCCACTGAAACATCACGGCACCTCTTAGAAAAGATAAGCTTTAATCCTCGGAAGCGGCAGATCACACACTCCTAGCTAGCTGGGTTCAAGCAGATGGCAGGCAGAATTCACACGCTGCGCACGCAAGCCCGTTCCCCAAAACACACAGATGTGAACTCAGAGAAATTCCGAACGGCCAAGTAAAACTCCACGCACATTCCATATGGTATTACCAAGCTTCGTAACTGCTGCAATATGCTGCAATACATTAACTGAAAACGGACATGTGGTTCTGGTCATTTAGCAAACCAGTACTTTTATACGTGCTTGCTTTCTTTTTAGACATGTGAAGTCCTGTGAAGGTTAAAAAAACCTCAAACAACAAACCAAAGCCACAAAACCAAACAGACACCCAAGATACAGCTTCCTCTCAATTTATTTGGCAAAGTAGCAATTCAGACAGTTCACACAGCATTTATTCAAGCTCTTCCAATCTTCTGCATTTCAACTTGTCCTCTTCTCCCAGTTCTTACTTCAGAACCATTGCTCCATCACAGAGGGGTTTTCATTTTCCGATTCCTAAATGCTACTGCTGGCTACTCCTTTCTGTGCGAGTCCCCCGACTATCACCAACCCCTTCAGTGGAGCGGGCGCACTAATCCCAACAGCCTTGGTCCCTGAAGTCTTAACACCTCCTGAAGTGGCTCTCGAAAAAAGCTGTCGCTGGGCCTCAGCTTTATCACCACTTCCGAGTTAGGCTGGCTTATTACGCTGCGTCCAGAGAGAAGAATTGGGATACAGTTGAGCTCATACCTGTCATTTAACTGATTAAATTAGTGAGAAGATGTAAATAAAGCTGAACTGAAATTGAATGATAGTGACCAAAAGGTTGACATTAGCATGCATCGTTTAAGGTATTTCACTTCAACACCAAGAACTAGATTCACAGTTGATTGTGGGTTAGTACAAATTTGTCAGACGCAAGTGGGTTTTTCTGAATTGTATTTTCTAGAATACACACTATATTAATTCCTTTACAAGATTAACCTTTGTGTATGTGCTTCCAGGCTGCACTCAGATCAGGAGGTGGTACATTAACTTCCAAACATCTAAATAAATTGATACATATCATTTACAGAGGAATAGGTTGGGGCTGACCTTCAAAAGGAAGGTTATTTAAAATGTTCCTCTTTCATATTCAGAGGCCTTTGAATTTTAAGCTTTATTCTTTCAGGGATTAATCCTATCACAAAAATATTGCTGTTCCACCACAAAAAGCCAAATATATTTTTGCAGTGATCACTATGGGGTTTTTTATACAAGTTATTTTATTCTATAATCCTTTTTACCATAAAAAAGAAAATAATGATAACATGCTGTTTACTTTAAATCCTGGTTGATCAAATCTGAGCAAGATGACTGAAGACACACTTCCTCCCTTTCCCAAAGCAGCCCAACTTACTGTGCTCCTTTGCAAGTTGCTGTTGACATTTTATAGTACCAAAATAGAAAACCTATGGCCTTCCAACTACTCTTCTATATGAAAATTCAAAAACTGCACCTCTCTGTACTTAGGCGCCCAGGATTTGTTATTCCTTTGTACCATGTTTTCCTCATTGAGCAATTAAGAATTCACTTTCTAAAAAGCCAGATTTTTCTCCTGGGTGAAAAATGAGAATGTTAATACAGCAAATGGCTTTGCCAAAGCAACTTCCAGAACCAAACCGTGCTTTTTTTATGGTTGCGTTTTTTATTTGTGGGGTTTTTTTGTTTGTTTGTTTGGGTTTTTTTAAAATAAATCTGGCAATCTGTATCTCAGTAGTCTACTACATACTGATCCTAATGTTCCACACAAGCACACAACCTCGCTTTTGCTTTTAACTTTATTTGGCAAAGCAGCATTGCATAAGCTATTCAGTGACTGGGACACAGCTTACATCATATTTATGGAGTTAAATCCTTGTGTATCACATCAGTAGTGAGCTCTAAACCAAACCAGAATGTCAAGACTCCATTCATTAATCTTAGAAGGAAAGGGAAAAACCATGTCTGTTTTATCCGACTTGAACAGCAATGTTTGGTAAGAGCGGCCACCCACCTCTGATGTCTTGAAGTCTAATATATACAAACGCCTGGGTTTAAGGTAACAAAGCAGCTGATTGTATCTACTACATGCTAGTCTATGACACCATGTCAAAAGCTTAAAAAGGAAGTTCATCTCCTTTTAGTAGCATCTAGCAGACATCGGAACACAGAAAACCTGGTATTATCTATGTAGTGTCATAAGGTGCACAGAAGCAGTTTTACCAAGGGACACAGGAGCCGAGAGAAGTGAGTGTTCAAGTACCCCCATCAAAATTAGAGTTCACAAGCTATAGGTCTTTTTCTGCAGTTTTGCAGAAATTCACTTTGAACAGATGAAAGTAAAATAAAGGCATGTTAAATAAAACAGTGCCCACATAAAACTTTCCACCATTTCTTTATCAGATTTGCCTTGAGCATCTAAAAAAAATAAAACAAACACCACGCTTTTCCATGCTGATAACAACAGTATAACGAAGTCCAAAACAAGCTGCAATGCTGTTGGTTTTCAAAAAGCTTTTAGAACTGGAGATGAGCAGTCCACTGTAACACTATGTTTGGGTCAAGATGACGTAGCTTTTACAATTCATCCCTGTAGAAAGAAAACACATGCAGTTACATTTCTTCACCCCTTGGAAATTGTATTTGAAGACTTTTGATAATCAGATTACATTTTAGTGCTCAAGCACATCAGCAAAATTTCAGAAATTTCTTCAAGCATTTAAGAGGGGGAAAAAAACCAAACCACCCCGCCAACCCCCCCAAAAAAACACCAAAGAAAAGGCAACAGCAATCTTAAAACACCTCATACTATTATGTGGTGTATCATGCATTTTACATTTAACAGATCATTTGCTTTAATGAACATCCCCCGCACCACACAGCCAGTTACACATCTACCTGCCATCCAGACTCTGTTGGCTACATGCTGGCAAGAAACTGAGCCAACTTACTAGACAGAGTATTGGCAAAAATCATTCTCTGTAGCTGCCAAAAAGGCAAGTTTAGCTTCAGCTGCAGTCTCTCAAGAAAGCTAGGAACACAGTCTCACATCAACGTCATGCACTTTGTACCTCTTATTTATTTTGCAAAGGAGTTCAATTTCCTCCAGAAGCACCTATGCTAAATCGGGTCTAGGTTAAGGACAGGGTGAGGGGGTGTGTGTGTGTATCCAAGGAGATCCAGGTAGGAAAAAGGATGCATCAAGGAGACTCTCTAAATCACTATGAGGCATCCAGAAAATGCAGGCTTTTGTTCCTGCAGGATATTTAAAATATGCTGAAACAGACAATGGGTTCTAGGGGCTTCCTAACAGTGAAGTTACCATATATTAGTGATTTGTTTAAATATTTCTGAAGTATTAATGCAAAATGTCCATCAAATCTGAAAGTTGTGCACTGTGCCATTATGAATGTTGGAAAATTCGAACAGAAGCGTTTGCTTTGTTTTCTCCCCAAGGCACAAGCAATCTATAAACTCACAATGAGTTTGCTGCAATTCTTCTTTTAGTAGGTGCATCGCCCTCATTAGCCAAAGCAAACACTGTCTGAATTAAGAAAAACTTCACTAATGTGATTGCTGGCTCAAATACACAATAGTATTTCCAGCTATCATGCAAACTAACCCACAAATACACAGTGCTACATGCACACAAGCAAAAGCTTTAAAGTTACCAAGGCATTATCCGTCAGGAATCACGTAGCATGGAGCAATAGCATGCAGAACATTTTAACAGCAACTGAAAAGGCTGTTGCAACCAGTGCTTAAATGACTCGTTTTCAATCTAATGCAGCTGGGATACAAACCTTGTGATTTGTTAGCGATAAATATTTGCATTCTTTGCACTTTGCACTGCCTTCTAAAAGTGAGATACTAATCATACTGCCAGCTTCAGCGTTGTAGTAATTACAGAAAGCAGAAAAAAGCAGAAGGGGGAACACATCTTGGCAGAGGTAAAGAAAAATCTGTTCATGGACAAAGGTTGGGTAGTTCTCCGTATTTCCTATTTTCACAGAATGGGTATTTGCTTATTTTAAACAGGTAAAAATAAATGAACATCTGGTACTCAGTTTAAAATGCAGTGCTGGTGAATTTGGGACAAGTACTTCATTCATCCTTAATGCTTCCAGAAGCTGCATCATCAGCTAATATTTACAACTTCAAAAAGCATATGTAAGTAAAGACTACAGCTACTGCTGGTTTAATCTCATATGTATAATTGCTGATGCGATTTTCATACCGATTCCTACCCTATACTCTCATAGCTTTGTAAAAGCCTGGCCTTTTAATGTGACAAATAATTCTTAATCCAGATCCTCAAGAAATTGTAAGCCTAAAAAATTCTGTATTTCCTTTGAAACTATTAAACACGATGATTTTACCCAGCCTTAGCCATTGGCAAGGGTTTTGCATAATATTGCCAACACACTTAACATATTTAAAGTGTGGATTTTTGTTTTTTCTTTTACAGAATGGTATTTGAACTTAGAATGCAAATAAGTGATACTAACATGTCAATGTTTTAATTCTTGGTAGTTTGCATTGCTTTAAGCTATTCCTGACCGAATAATGTTCCTGTAAGTTAAGTATATCCTAGATGTCACTTTCAAAATAAAGATTTTCATATTCCATTTATTGGAACATTTACTCTATTAAGGGGATCAGCTTCCCTCAAGAGATTTTTCACTCGCTCTTCACTACTCATTAATCCAGCAACAGTACACCAGCCTCATACAATCAGTGATGTATGTGTTAAAATTATGCAACATGTATTGTCTAGTTATGAGAAGCTGAGCTTATATGTGCACTATTGAATTACATATATTAGAAAGTTACAGAAAAGTCTTAGATCGTCAGGTAGGCAACACTTCTCAGCTCTCACCTATTGTGAGCAGCTTGCAGACTGAAATATGCACTGCAAAACAGCATCAGCTGATCAGAACTTCAGCTTGGCAGCTCTGATCCATGCAACTATCTCATCTACCAGGTTGCAACTACTGGTAAAAACAGGACACTTGCCTATCCTCCCAGCCATAAAAGATCTATCCTGCTGCAAAGCTTAAAAGGATACTCAAAAGGCGAGTGCTATTTCCTCCTTAAAAATATCATGTTTTCCTCTAATGCCACAAGAATTAATTTGCATTTTTCTCCCTTTTTCTGGCCACGACTATTTGCTGCAACTCTTACACAACTTGCTTAATTTCCTTCCACCCGTATATACATACGCTTTCCAATCTGCTTACTAGCTCCTGCTTAGCAAGCAATATGTATATTTAGGTTTTAAGTCACCACAGTAGTCCTTCTCAGGCCCTTGGAATTCTAGCAAATGAATCACTCATCTAATATTGTCCATTGAGGCATCAAAGCAACTGTATAAGCTCAAGTTAAAACAAATTTCAGAAGTCATTAGCTCAAAATTACTATTCTAAAAAAAAATTTAAGAAAGTTTGAAAATTTTTTGCTTGCTAGTAAGGAAAACATATACAAGAACATTCCACATTTCTCATTGGGAGTGTTCAACAACAAACTAAGAAACATTCTCAGAAAAATGTAAAAGGTAGCATTTCAGGTAAGGGTCAGAGTTAATTATGAAAAAAAAAAATCACAAATCTTATCAACAATAAGAAGTAACAGAAGTTTGGGATACAGGTAAGTCACAAAGTTTTGTGATCTGTCTCCACTTTTTTGGTGGAAAGCATTCAAATTAAATATTTGAACAAGCATTTATAAATTTATCTGAAATCTGTAACTCACTCTTTTTGATCCACTTCAATTTTCTTGTCATTAGGCAGCATTTGACTTTCCCTTTTTGATACATCAATCATCTATGAAAAATATGCTGTCATTACTGATACTGTACTTCTAATTCATATTAGGCTATACTCTGAATTTTATTATCTACTCAGTGATTCAGCAGCCAATCATTTCTACCTTTAAAATGACAAAGGTAACTAGATACAATATTTGGACTTGTAGCTTTTCAATCTGGAAAGGTGCTGTTATATTTATTATTCACTATGATCAATCATCAAATTGAGAGAATAGGTTGAAATGACAAAGAAAAGGAATTTTCTCTGCAACCTATATTATCAGTTACATCACATGCATTTTTGCATAATACATAAATTTTAAATTTAATCTAAAATATTTTGTGCAGGGATTCTTTTGCCAAAATAAAATAAAAACTTTAACCATAATCATTAGTCTGCATAGCCTAAGGAATTCTAGGCAAACAATTCCTGCTAATTTCAACTGAAATTAGACAACTATCTCATCAGGTGCATTTGAAACACTGAATAAGAGTTTTTAAACAGAAACATATTAAAATATTTCCTAATAAATAAGTTATCTAAAAGGGTGCTTAATCATGTTGCATATAGAGGTACATAGGATACAGTAATAGACCCAGCCTAGTCACTCCAGTTTTTTGCTCAGGAAGGTTCTACTGTCATTATAATCATGTATTTGATCAGCAAAGAGGAGTTTAGCATAACATTTATTAATAATTTCTACTAATGCAATATTTTAAGTTAAAAAAAAAAGTAATTTGTTAACTTTTAAAAACAGCTGCCTGTTTGGAAATAAAATCCAAGATTGTAACAGAGACTCATTGCTAAATGTTCCTTTGTTATTCTCTTTAAATTGCCTCTCCATATAAGTAGTGAGCGAGCTCTCACGGAGAAGTAAAACCAGAAAGATCCTAATTTACACAAGAACAGCCAATGGGGTAGCCAATAAGCTGTGTTCTCAACTGTGCCGCACAAGAGGTCTTCTCTCCTCCCTACTTATCAGTAAGAAAAAAAAAAAAAGGCAATTAATAATTGGGAAGTTTTATGTGAAAGGATAAACATCTTTACCAGCATAATCACATCAGTGGGCACCTACTGATGGATCTCTGGTACACTAATGCACTTTGTTTTGTACCAGATACAGGGGTCCTGTGTATATTCTACTTCCAAATGTCTCATGGAGTTGCATTTGAGAAGATTCTCACTAATTGGAGCTTAAAAATACTATTGCACCTGAACCCAAATTGAGAATTATGGACTAAATTTAAAGAAATCAAATGATATTCACAAAATAAGATTTTTTACTTAGCACCACAACAACAATGTATTGAAATCCAAGGAGTCTCTTCCGTCCAGCTAGTCCAGATTTTCTTTTGCTAGAAGTTCCAGTTTTACATAATGAAGAACAATGCAAAGCATCAGAAGGTAGGTTTGACCTCAAATACCACTTAGAGATCAAGTCACTGTTGTGCTCCTTGGTAAAGAGCACCTTGCAGGCCCAGTAAGGAACTTCAACAGCACAACTAAGCAAAAACTCAAGTGGCTTCTTTCTTGCCAACTGGAAGGTCTGCTAGCCTAGGAAAATGCTGCTGGCCTATCAATTGTATTTTGTGAAGGGACACCAATTCTTAACATGATGAAATAGTTACCTGTGTTAGGAATGAAACTGCATAACATAACATAAACTAAGAGAATGACAAGCTAAGGACACAGGATTCTTGAGCTACTCTAAAAAAAAAGATGTTGTTCAATGAATTTTAGATTAACAACTGGAATCTCTCATACACTAGAGCTCTTCATTACATCTTTGATACTAGCATAGATAACAAATGCTGATTTATAATTAGGAGTTACCTCAGCAGCAGCTGGCTGACCATACACTTTGGACTTACCAATAAGAAAAAACAACAAGGGAGACAGATGTGACCTCCTTTAAGGTCAGCAGTGCATGGGGCTGTTATCCTTGAGAAGGGAATGGAAATTTTATTCAGATCACAAAAAGGACAATTAAAGATAAAAACCCCAAAACTACAAGAAGTAGACTTCTGAGATTTTCTTTAACAAAGATTTCCAAGCCTGAACCAAATTTAAATGTATGTAGCAAGAAACAGCCTCTACACCACTGTAGTGATCAAGGTACCCTTCAGGCTAAGCACTTACCTTTTCTGATAACAACAATGTATAGCATTAACACTTAAATAAAAGAAACAAAATGAAGTGTTTCAGAAAAGAACAGAAACTGGTAAGAAAACCAGGGGAAAATAACCCCACAATACTCATGACCAAAGAAGGCCCAAAGACAGTCTATTACTTCTTCCTGAGCTAGCAGAGAAAAGGAAGTACAAAAGTGCACCAAATAGATGCAAAGACCTTAAAATTCTAGTCCTTAATACACTACACCACCTTCACCAGCAGCAAAGGATAACCACTGTCTTTCCAGAAACCCTTCAATAAACACTATTTATAAGAACACACATTGCTGCTACAAAAAAACACAAATTGCTACTATAAACAGATCAGGTAGAAATGCAGAAAAATCTATAAAACCTCTCTGGAAAAAGGAAGGCTTAAGAAGAATACTTCTCTCTTCTAGAGTAAGCAGAGCATGGACTCCAAATTTGAATAAAGTCCACCACATTCGGCAGAGGAGGAAATCGACCACAAAGCAAGACTGCCAAAGCCTTACAAGAGGCAGGAAACCCCCGAGGTACCACACTGAGGGAATATTGGCAATATTCAAGGACAAAGTATTAATTTGCATAACAAATACAAAACATCTGAATAGGGAGCATGCTCCACAAGCTTTGAACTAAGCAGTAACTCAAAGTTTTTCTAAGAGTAATTTGTACATGGTGGCTACACAGTAATCCAAGTAACTCTAAAATGAGGTTTCGGTAAGCAGCAGTAATGCAAACTGCTTTATTTGTACTTTTTTATGGACATTTTGATAGCTTAAACTCTAAGTATTCACATATCCAAATCACAAGCTGTACTCCAGAATGTCAAGAGGAAAACACCAAAGATCTAAATTTAGGAGTTATAAAGCTCAAAAATTGTTTTGGGGACTCAGTACACTTCTATGCACTTCATTAAGGCAGATAATACATTCACAAGCATTTTCTGCCAGGAAGCAAAACAGGACTGCTGCTTTGTTCATTAGCATACTAATGCCTAGTATGGTTTAAGCCGACAGCTGTGTTATGTCTATGTTACTGGCTGCTCAATTCAGCAAATTGGAAGGTTTACTACCTCCAGAAAGGCCTTTAGTTTGCTCTCTTGGCGAACACAAGTATGTCCAATCAAAGACAGATGACAGACTTTTAATAACGTCTGAGAAAGTTTTCTGAACACTACTCAACTACATTTATACTTCAGGGAAGAAGGGATTACCTTCTCCACTTTCTGTTACTTGGAGGCTGAGGGAAAAGTGCTTGCAAGATTATCTGTATTTCCTACGAAGTATTTTACAAAGATTTTTCATCACTTGTGGCATTTCAGAAGAACAAAAAAAAAAAAAAAAAATGACCAGCCAATCACCACTAACTTAAAGGACAAAACAGTATTTATTCTTAAGTAGTATTGTACACTTTACCCTAATGACTGGGTAGCTAATTATAAGAAGTTCACTGGAAGTGAAGTTTAAATTTAGAAAATACTGTTTTCAAAACAACAAATAAGAAACTTCAACACACCAAAGACTAAAGAAAACATGTCCAAAAGAGACAAAGTGCAACCCATGCAATATTTTTCTTCTGCTTTTAAATTAACTTAAACTTAGCATAACCTCCTTTTGGTGATGCAGTAATGCAGACTGAGTCACTTTTCATGGTATGGAGGAGCAGAAAGCAATGACAGCAGCAAAGGCAGGCCTTGCAGTCTATCTGCTTAAAATTCACACCCTTTCACCTTGTGTATGTGTGTGGAAGAAGTAAGTGGAACAGAAAATCACTTCCACCTGGACCACTGCTTCTCTTTATCTGTTAAAGGCACATATATCACTCCCATCAGAGGCTTCATTTTGACACTGCCATCTTCTAGTTTGTCATACTGTTCGAGCATCTGGTTTCCCCCTGCAGGACCAACTGGTAATATCAATCTTCCGCCAGGTTTTAACTGATCTATAAGCTAGAACACAACACAGAAATTAGAATGTAACCAGCCACTTCAGAGAAGCTGGATCCAAAGTTTGTTAATTAGATTCACAGCTTTGCCACAATTTATCTATCTACTATTATGCAGTAGATAACTACTTCAACTAGGAAAAATGAAAAAATGCACTGAAATTGAGAGTATCACAACAACATGGTACAAAACAACTGGTATTATAGCAACATTCACAATAATTTCATATAATTCCAAAAGAAGGTAAAATAATAATTGGATTAACTGGGTTGGTTGCAGTTTTAGTTTCTACATAACAGGGAGAAAAAATGTAAATAATGAATTATTTTTACAGTAGATTCAATCTCTTTAAACTGCCAATTTTAACTGTTTGATACTTATTGTGCATCAGTATAGGCCCACTGTCTAACCTTTTGGGGGTAAACAATCTCCCCTTAAGTCCTCAAAATAACATTTGAGATGTGTAACTTTTTTTTTTTTTTTTTTATCTTCCTGGAATAACTTTTAAGTAGTCTACAATACATTCAACTACCCAACAGCTCCTCTTTCATTGTGTGAATGGAACAGCATTTTATGAAACTAGTCTAAAATACATGAATATGAGTAAGATAAGTGACAAGTAACAGAGTATGTGAGAGAAATGCAGGGGTTTTTTTGCTTTCATACTTAAAGAAGGAGGCTAATCGCAGTAGTCTCAAGGAAAATTCAGTACATCCCAGATGCCATAAAAAAAAAATAATCTTAATCCCTGTTACTAACACAAGTCATAATTAAGAACTCTTTCATTCACTAATAAGCTTTAAGTTACTTTTAAAATTATCATCTGTCAACACTTTGCTGGGAACATCCCCCCCCCCAATAAAAAAAACAAAACAGCCAATGTCTGGAAATGTCTAACCTGACTATAGCACCTCAAACCTCCAGTCCTTCACTATCCCTCATTAAAATTCAGATTTTAAAAAAACTTAACTGTTATCTAGCATATAAAAACCATGCTATATATTCCCATTCACCTGATGAAAGAAAGAGGGAAAAAAAAAAAATCTTATCTGCAAGAATGGACTTCATGTCTGCACACTCTGAATTCCCTAGTTATTCTTCAGCTTCTCTAGTAAGAGCTGCCCTGTAACTGATACTAACACATGGCATTGTCTGTATTTCCAGCGGAGCATATAACTTTTCTAACAGGCTCCATGCCTTGGAACCTGGGAAACAAATACTTACATTTTGTAATTCCATGTTTGATAAAACCAAATTAATTTATTAAATAAAATGCTCCAGTTCATTGTCATAACAGGGTTGTGCACAAGTCATTTTAAAATGTTTATTTAGAGAAGTTATTAGAACATACAACTTCTGTAAAAAACCCAGGAAGCCCAGTTATAACAAAAAACCCCACACCATACAGTAATACCACCCTGCCCACAGCAGTGCAAGTTTACCAAATATTTTACATACACATGTATGTAAAATGTTCTTTACAGCTAAGAGATTACTGAACCACACACATAAAACATAGGCTTACTGCTTGGGGCACAACTGGTGCTGCAGCTCCTACGTGAATGGCATCATAGGGAGCTTCTTCTGCATATCCCATTCTTCCATCTCCCACTGCAAGAAAACACGTTTTTAAAAAATGTTTTCAAAAGGAGCAGAGAAAATAACTGATCTGCCATATCTATGGGTAGATAAAAGGCTAAGATCGGATTTCAACTAAAATTCTGCTGAGCAGTAATAACATGATGAAGTCAGTTTTAAAATAACACAATTGTAAAATAAATGCAACAAAACACCCTCATACATACATACACCACTTACAAGAGATATGAAATACTACTGAAGCACCTGAATTTAGAAAACACAGATTTATAATGAAAGTTCTTGGAGACGTGTGATCTACCCGGAGAAAATAAGTATTTATGTGCCCTACCACTCCAATGCAGGGGACTTTTCCCCTCATTTATCCTCTTAGAACATACGCTTTGCACCTTGCCTTCACGCACACTATTCCTACATATAATGCAAACCATAAGTCTAAAGCATTAAGTCCCAGAAGCACATATCAGAAGACTCCAAAGGTGAGGAAAACACAAAGCAAGTGTTCATATGGACTATACACCTATAACTGCACTACCAGTTGAAATGGAAGTCCTACATTCGCACGTTAATGCAGTACCACACTGATCCCCACACATCCCACTTTGCCAGCAGATGGGTCTCACTATCCCCCTGCAGACAATTGCTGGACTAACACGGATAGCCAGGTCAGACCTGCGGCTAAAGCTCCAGGAGGCTGCTTGGAAGATGTTAGGAGTTAAGTTATTCAGGGGGCTACCGATGCAGCTTCAGCTTTGGTGGACAACTCATGGAGAAGCACTATCACAGATGTCTCATTCCATCCCAGTTATGCAGGATGAAAGGGTGACACATTAGGGGTTTTTAAGCCACTGAATGTAGCAAACTAAACTAGACCCCGAGTTAAGTTTTGAAGATAATGCGAATGTATTCCACAGTATTTACAGGAAACCAACGGGAAATTCAGAGCAAGTTAGACAAGCTCTCTCTGCAGTTATTTAGGAACACAAGAGGTAGATGAGGCTGAATCATCTATAAATTCACACTCAGTGAGCGCAGAAGTCCCAGTGATTATTCAAGACGAAAAAGCAAGGAGGCTAATGAACACAGTCCTCAGCTCAGCATAAGTAGTTGTTTGGGGTCTCCCATCCCAAGCTCAGTCTCCCTTCTGACTGAGCTTTGACTTCTGGGTAATCACTATTATCACAGGTTAATTAAAAGGCTGAATGAGTCAGAAAAAGTTCTAAGCCCCTGGCAGAGGCTAAAAAATTGTCAACTTTTTGCATTCCAACCACTTACAAGGCAGGAAAAATACATGGTAGCTATAGCAGGTTTCATTTTACCTCAGTGATAGGGAGGGCCATCTGCACAGTAACACCGCCCTTAATTATCCAAGAATGTACAGGAAGATCTGGACAGCTCCTTGAAACGATTAAAATTGGGGACTTTGTCATCTTTCACGTTAAGTCCTGAAACAAGACCCTGCAAGGACCTTCTACAGCCAAAGCTGAAGGACTATAAGAGAGCACGTTTCCCCAATAGCTGAGAAGCCCCTTAAAGCTCAGTGACTGACTTCCTCATATCATCAATTCCGACCAGCACAAGCTCCAACCGACAGCCACAGGCAGAAGCTGTCAAGCAAGAACTACCAATGCTTCAAGAGAACCTGTGCCTATTGACATCCAATTCCACTAAGTCAGTTTTTATTACTGTTGCCAGTAAATAGGATGAAAGTTCCACTATTTCCAGAGCTTAATCTCTCTGACTCTGCCAAACTGTGTTCTACTGGAACAATCACCTCAATGCAGTCAAGTATATAATTTATATTTGCTTTTATCTAAGTAGCACTGTACACCTCCTCTAAAGAGGAAGTGGTGATGTGTCACTGTATCAAGCTGCTGTTCCATCACAGAAGGCAATGGAGAAAGACTGATCTAGCTCACACACTTTGAATGATGTTCGTTACACAGGGAGACAGACTTTATTCCCTAAGATACAGCAGCAGGCATTAGAAGCAGTGACCCCCAGGACTGCTAGCAAAAGGAGATTGCTAAATTGAAGGAAAAGCTGTGAAAGTAAGTACTAAGTTGTCTTCTGAAGAACAACACATGTATTCTGAGACTTAAATGCACCTTGTGTGCTGTCCAGAAGTTTGAATGTGACTTCTGCATCTTATCATTTCACTGACAGTAGTATAAAGGACCCGAAACTTCTAAACCCTTTGCTCTTAGAATCAAAAGTCCAAGCCAAAGCTACCATCTTCAGAATCAGCACACACACACAAAAAAAAAAAGAGGAAAAAAAAAGAGGAAAAAAAGAAAAGAGGGAAAAGAAAGAAAAAATCATGCTTTTTTACATGCATCAAGCACAGCATGGCTCTTCCCTTTTAACATCAACAAAAAATTCTTCTGGCTAGAGCAGTCAGGTATATGTCCACCCCCAATGAGAACATACTTTTAGATATCGACCACTTTTTTTTTTTTTTTTTTTTAAAGTTGGCATTCATATATTCAATATCCAAGAGGAAACAGCAGCCCAAATTTTGAGCTTGTGCTTACATCCTGAAGAAAATCACCCATCCTACTGAGATCTCCAGTTACGTGCAACCTGTTAATGAAGGCAGTCAGTGATGAGGGGGGAAGCAATGTCAGGACTTTCTGACATCAAAGGGTTTTGTAGCTCATTTCTGAACCTAGACCTGATCTGCTGATGGTACCCATGGTACCCAAGCCTTCAGTGTCTCTGTGCAGACCTGTTTCACATGGAATTGTAGCATAAACACAGAAACAGAAAAAAACTACTTCACTGTGGTTAGAGTACCCTCACCCCTCCCAGCTATGTCTTCATCAGAAAATAGTGAGTAACAATAGAAGCAGATCTGTAGAGTAAAACAGTTTTTGCTAAGAACCTGATGTCCATGCAACATACACATTTCAGAATGATCGCTCTGGTCTAGTTCTAGTCTTATTAGCTTAATATCTATTAACATCTCAAGCAGTTGAGAGATTCACCTCAAAAGCACCCTCATGGTTTTAAGAAAAAAAAACAAAAAAACAAACCCAACCAACAACAACACCACCAAAACCACACCAAAAAACCCCCACTAACTAATATAAACATACCCTAAGTATACCTATTCCTGAGTTCTCAGTGCAGTTCTATGACTGAGGCACCCCAAAATCATCTTGATGCTTCTGAAATGCAGTTATGGCATATCTGAGGTGCGACAAAGCAATGCAGAATGTTTGAAGCGTACTTGTCAAAAGCCAGCAACTGACTTACCTAGTCTTAATTCACACAGTTCCCACCACCAACCAACCCCAGACTTTTAGGTTTTTTTGTTTGTGTGCTGGGGGTGTGGGGGTGTTTGTGGTTGGGTTTGTTTTGGTTTAAAAACCAGCTCTCTCTGGATTCTAGCTCCACATCAAAGAGCTCCCAGGAATCCAGCACAGTTGAAACATTCTTCTCTACATAATTCACAAAAGTGCTACTCATTCATCTGTACTTTTTTCAAATGGACCTCGCAACAAAACTATTCAGAAAACTCTTAGTCATCCTGCTATACAGTTGAACATAATATACATGATATTTACTTAGAATTCGAGACTCCCAAGAGCATCACAGTTTGCTTCAGGTATAACCAGAATCATAAGTTCAAATTGCTCTTCTACAGCAACACTGGAAATCGTCCCCCCATTCCCTCTCTCCGGCCCCCACAGTCTCAGTATAACTTCTTTCCCAACAGAGTTTAAGGCATAAGTGTTCTCAGTGAGGGACACTGCATTTTTTTTAAAAAAAAGATTTAGAAAAGTCCCTCATTTACAAAAAAGACCAAGAATCAAAATGGTAATTAAATTTAGAGCCAAACATCACATAATAATAATTTTTCCAAGCGCTCTTGTAAGAGGCTTCAAAGTAACCCAGACCTTCAACTTTTTAAAATTAACAAACAGAATGAAAATGAAGGGACTGCTTTCCTCCTGTCAGCTTTGCATCTTAAAAAAAAAAAGCCTCTTTTTAGTCAAAAAGGTTCTTTAAAACAACTCACTGTCCTTGTAAAATACCATTATTTTCTTTCAGTAACTCTGATTGAATTAGTTTGGTGTCAATTAAACACTTTCCTAACATAGAAATATTGTTCATTTTAAGAACAAGTGAAATAAACTTCAGTGATGCATACTGCTAATCTAGTACTTTTTCCACTTGACTCTGCATGCAGCTTTCTCAATTACTATATCAGAAGTACAAAGGCTTTGTTAAAACTTTCAAACTTAGATGACAGTACATTTCGTCAAGAAACGTTGTGCATTCAAACACAATTTTAAATAGCAAATTTAACATGACAGACTTTCAGCATGTAAAGTATTTTCACTGGAAAACAATTCCCTGTTAAGCTTCTCGAATAGAATGATTACATATTTTTTAGAATTACCATAAGTCATATTCTCAAAACTGTGTGAAGATGGTATTTTTCAAAGGCCTAAAGACAACTTGGATTTTAAAATTTTCATTTGGTTCTTCTTTCTTTGGTTTAATTTCTTAAAATAGATTTTTTTAAAAATCACGTCCAATTCCAGTCATTTTCAACCAGCTGCTAGAAAGAATATCAGTTTAATTAGTAAGTATATCAGTCTGATGCTCACCAATCAGTTTCACTCTTCCTGAAGACAGCAATGTGGGATCATCTTTTTTGACATTATTTATTGAGTCATCTACTAGTTCTTTGATATGATCAATTCCTACAACTTGTCCTTTGGGACCAACCTGGAATAAAAATATACAGTTGAATAATTTCTGCTAGTTTTGATTTTTTTTTAATAGAATGAGTATTTCTATCTCCTGAGCCCATTTCTCTAAAATAAAAACAAAACCTGTAAAGTGGTAGTATATTTTTCCAGTGTTATTAAAACTACTGCTTGGAATGAAACATATTGACTACTAGAAGCAACTGGTAATTAAAGTTTGTCAGTACAGTCTTATAAATGCTTATTACAGTCATCTTTCTGAGATGTGATTTGGTTAAGCTGTACTAGTAGTGGAGATTTCTTATCTGAATTTTTAGAAGTTCAATTTGATCAGAAGTGTTTGCATTACCTGCAATACAAAGTTAACAACTTTAAGGTAAAAGCCTAGAACTAGTCACCTTTCATGTTCAATGAACTTTAAGGTTTTTCTAGAGAAAAACCTTATTTTCAAGGAAAATAGTAAGTCACATATTTTGTTCTAAGTTATCTCAAGAGTCTTATTCTTTCAGAAGCAAATGCAGCAATTAACAGTCAGGGACAAACTATCTTCCACCTACCCTTGCATTCATGAATGTACTTTCAGATTACAGCGCTCTTCCACAGGAAGAGTGGAACTTTCGAGAGCTCCTAAGTCACAGAAGGTCACAAAAGATCTGTGTATTCTGAGGGGCAAAAAGGCCTACTAACAAAAACTTCTCCATTAGGGGTATTTCTTCTGGAATGGTGTCTTTATTCCAGAAAAATTATTCCAGTTTTGGAGAGAAGGGAAAAAGAATCCACATCTTAAAATATGACCATTTTTAACAAGATCCGGCTCAAAGAACACAATGACAGAGTACGTCCTAAGCAGCCCATGTTGTCATACAACTTTGTCTTTGGACACATTCGAATGCATTGGTTATGTTTCTGTACCTTAAATTTTAGTGTTGATAAGACATGGAAAATTAATAACTGGTTATCAATATAATGTTTTTTGTTTTTGTGGGTTTTTTTCCTCTCCTGTTTTATTATGGACAAGTCCTATGTTAAAAGCATCAAAAAAGCACTGTTATCTCTGCTTTTTCAAGTGGAAGACCTCCAGCCTAACCTTTGAAACAAAGCAAGGCACATGGCAAGTTTTCACTATGACAACCACAGGTAGCTGTTTGGAGGAATGCCTGGCAGTTGTTTGTACCAGTAGCTGGCAAAAGATCCAGTATAGTTCAAAGGGTAACATTACAGAAATTAAAATACAGCAAAATGGTCAAGCATGAAATAGCCTGATATAAAGTAAGGGAACCTCCTGCTGCATGTTACAGTCCGTTATGCTATTTCTGAGTCCTCATCGGTTACCTCTGTCTATTATCCCGGAACTTGAAGTTTGTGTGATCGAGACAATAGCAAAATGACACAATTTTGGGGATCTCCACGGTCTGTTTAGAATAAAAATATATAAAAATATAAAGCTTTCCCAGAAGTACCACAAATGAGATCATAATCATAGGAGTAAAGCTGTCATGACATCAGTGTGCACTCAGGTACTTGTGCCACAGATGTGAGCTATTAATTCTAGATCTCAAGTAGACTGAGAAGCAACGTCCATATGATCCAGTAAGCATGTCCACAATTGAATTTTGATAGCAAACCACTTCACCATCATTGCCCATAACATACTTCTTTCAAGCTTTTGCTACTGTTAGAAAAAGCTTTACAGAGAAAGAAAGTCAGAGCAGTACATATTGTCTTCTCGACATTTATTCAAGTGGATGAAGCAAGACCCGTATTGCACCGTAGTAATGCTGTCAAGCAGAACAAAAGCATTTATCTAGTGTTTCACAAAACACGTCTGTAAGGCATTCCACAGCATACCACCAAAGAGGATTTAGAAGAGGAATGTGACACTCATATGACAATAAAAAGATACTGTGATTAATCACGGCAAAATTGGAAAGAGATTTCCTTTTTGTGGTAATTCTGACTTCTCAGCAGATGTTTTCAGCTTTCCTTATAAAGCTGTTTTAAAAGAAAAAAGTGCACGATCACATCACATCTTACCTAACTTGGGTATTCCTCTTTGCATTTGTAACTTTTTAGTGACGACCACACAAAGCTTCAAAGGTTTTAACCCTTGTAGGACTGGAGTTCCCATGTATGCTACGAGCACTTGACTACAAAGTTAGACCAATGATAAGAGGCAGAAAGTTGAGTAAGTGACATTTAAGTTTTCCTCTAAACCACAGTTTGCCGTTATTTCAACTGCAGTTTTTTGGGGGGGTTTGGTTGGTTCGTTGGTTGGTTTTTTGTTGTTGTTGTTGGTTTGGGTTTTTTTTTTGGGGGGTGGTGGTGGTGGTGGTGGTGGGTTTTTGTTCTGATTTGGGTTTTTGTTTCGTTTGTTTTCCCCTCAAAAATATGGCAGCTAGCACTTAAAAAACCCAAATACTTTTGTTAGTGCAATTGCTAACAATCTTATCTAATTCTTAACACAGGACACCACAACTGATTGCAGATTCTAACTGTACTGTATCCTGATGTATGATAGGCTGGAACCATGGAGAATTCCTTACACGCAGGTTGAACAACCCAGAGATTAAGTTACTTGGAAAAGATGTAAAAAGAACATAAATTAGTATCTAACTTAGAAAAGATTAAATGGATATTCATAGATGCTCACGCAATAGAGCAACAAGAAATAATGAAGTCAGACAATTTACATAGATATAACATTTTCCTACAGAAATAGCATTCTTTTAGGTCTCACTAAGCTCTCATCATAGCAGGAAGACAGGACAATTGACCACAATGAGAACATTCATAGCCACACACGATAATATAAAAATTGGGCTGGACAAGACAAACACCTGCTTTCTTCAACCTGTAAAGCAACCACTAAAATGTAATCAAGTAAAAAACAATCCCCTCTAGGCAGCTGCTTCATCACCACACAATTTACTGGACCCTTTAACTCAACCACATAGTATCAGGTTGTCAAGAAACAGGTACTAATCACACCCAGGAGAGTATTTTCTGTATCATCTACATCAGTCCACTGTCCGAAGAATACTTTTTCTTCCCTTTAATTCAGAGTTATGCTGCAGTTCAAGTAGTTCCGATGGTCAAGTGATTAAATATCTCACCATTCGCGAAAAGCACGCTGTGAGGATTCCACTTCCAGATCCTACATCAAGTGCTTTGGCTCCTTCGTGTAACTGATCAGATAGAAGTTCAAGAGCATATGCATGCTAAGAGAAGAAGCAGAGACAGAAAATTTCAAAATATTTTAAGTGCCTATTTTACCCAATATATTCAATGATTTTGGGCACTGATGATTCATGTAAAAGATTTCAAAATTATTTTCTACCAAAAAAAAAAAGGGGGGGGGGATAGTTAACTACATGGTATTATCATCATTGTTTCATTGATTTCAACAAATTGTGTGTATACATATGAGTTTTTTTGGTGGTTGTTGGTTTTTTTATTTGGTGGTTGGGTTTTTTTAGTATATATAGATATAAACTCATCTGACCATCAAGCTTCTACCACACACTCAATTTAGGTATTGGAAGAGACACCATAACTCAATTTAATTCACTACATGGTATTATCATCATTGTTTCATTGATTTCAACAAATTGTGTGTATACATATGAGTTTTTTTGGTGGTTGTTGGTTTTTTTATTTGGTGGTTGGGTTTTTTTAGTATATATAGATATAAACTCATCTGACCATCAAGCTTCTACCACACACTCAATTTAGGTATTGGAAGAGACACCATAACTCAATTTAATTCTCTGCAAGTCCAGTAGTTCTTACCATTCTGGCAATACATGGCCCATAAAGAATTTAGTTTATCATTATGCTACATACATTGGAATAAGCTGGGACACAGGCTAGCTAGGAAGACAGCAGCTTTGCAGCATCAAGGAAAATGGCTATTAAAACTACTTCTTGTATTACCTCCACACTTGTTGAATCAAAGAGTGGGAAAAAGAAGTTGTCTTTTACAAAGGCAGATAGCCAGGCTCATATATGAAATGTAGTAGTCTACAGACACAGTAGTTTTGAGCAGTTTTGCTTTCCTATGTGGTCCATCAGTACACAAACTAAGCTTAGGCCGCACACTAAAAAAAAAATCAGTTTTTTCTTTAATGTTTCAGAGATAGCCATTACCACACTCTTACAGCTTAATCCATCGCACCCAGAAAATAGAAATAATTAGAATATTTATAGTTAACATTTGCTTAGAAGATACATTTTCTTTTTGCTCTAACACTTCTTATACTACTAGTGCAAAGCATAGAATAATTCAAAGATAATGAGTTAGGCAAGTTAAAACTTTGAAAATGTAATTAATACTGGTTTTTTTCCACTTAGCCACAGTACTTCTTTCTGTATCTTTCCTTGAGCAAAATTGTTAACATTTCTATACAAAATTCCTGATCTTTTTTATACATAAATACATCAGACCACTTGGCAAAAACCCCTGCACCTCAGTACAATGTGGGTTTTTTTCCTTGTCTAAAGGATTAAAGGCATTACAGCAATACCATACCATAAAAATCACTGCTATCCACTCCTGAATTCTTATGTTTTTTATAAATTAGAGTCAAAGTAATTTAGGTTGGAAAGGATATCTGGAAATCCTGTGGTCCAACGCTCTTTCAATACAGGGCAATTTAAATTAGGCTGCTTAGAGCCCTGTGAAGTCAGCTTCTTTGTGTATCAAAGAACAGAATATTTCCACAATCTGCAAAACCTGTTCCAGTGCTTAATTAACCTCAATGGATTTTTTTTCACCCTAGAAATGAATCAGAATTTCCCATGTTGCGTGGTTTTTTGTCCACTACTCCTCATCCCATCACTGTGCATCTCCAAGAAAAGTCTAGCTCTTATCTCCTCTTTACCCTCTCACAGAGCGGTGCACACCAGA